>CM053749.1:0-25792 GCA_028658305.1 Pachyuromys duprasi
AAGCAGTTGCCTATTGAAATCCTGAGTATGTACCAATGGTATGATGTACATACCTTTGTTTCCTAATTCTGCAAAATGAAATCTGCCAGATTTCATTTCTTTGGTACCTCTAGGGTTACTTCCAACAGGTAATGGAGTTTGGTTATAGAGAGAACACATGGGGCATTTTTTATCACTTGGCAACAAGTGATAGAATTTTTTCTTTAAACCTTTACTGTTAACATGTTATTTTTCATGAAAATTTGAGGCTTCTAACACATTTCCTATTAGTAATTGGTCAATTTCTTATTTTCTTGTGCCAATGGACCTGCTAAGAATTTATGAGACTGAATATGAGTAATATAAACTAGGTACTTTCTCCTTTGATGGCTTGTAACGATTGCATAAATAACAAAATCAATCCTGAGTTATCAGGAATAAATTCAGCACTTTCTATATGCAAAACAACTCTTTTTACATATTGAGAGACAGTAATTATATTAAGAGATTCAGGAAAATCTAACAATACAATAAGGATTGCATAGAATTTTGATTTTTGAACTGAGGTATATGGACCTTTGATCATCTTGCTTATTTTGTCTGACTTATATCCTTCCATTCCCATCTTGTTTGCATCATTATAGAATGTTGTGCCTCAGGAATGCATGTTGCCTTTACAGTATGTGGAAGAATTCAATTAGTTCTTTTTATAAACTGAATATGTTCGCTTTTAGGACATTTGTTATTTATTTCTCTCAGGTAGTTACTGCAGGCTCTTTTCCAGTCTTCATTTATCACCCACAATGATATAATATGAGCATTAGAAAGAGGCACTACAATTTCAGCTGTGTCTGTCCCTGACAACCGAGGTGGTCTTGTTCTACCTTTTATACTTCAGAAACCTTTTCTATGTACATCTTTAATTTTTTTACTTGTTGATGTGTTAAGAAAAGCCATCCCATAATACTATCTTTCCTTTGCATAATGAGCCAGGTAGGAGAAATGAGTTGAAGGCAAAATGGCCAAAATACAATCAGGTTTAGGATCAAGTTGATCCATATATTCATCTTGAAGCTTTTGTTGTACAAGAATTAACATTTTTGTTTTTTTCTGCTTCAGTTGTTAGACATCTTGGACTGTTTAAATATGAATCTCCTCATAACGTTTGAAACAAATTACTAAATTCATAAGTACTTAATCCAATTGTGGGCCTCAACAACTTAATATCTCCCAATAATTTTTGAAATTTGTTAAGAGTTTGCAATTGGTTCCTATGGAATTGTTCCTTTTGTGGTCGATATTTTGTTGACATATTTTATACCTCAAATAGCTAAGTGAATCTCCTCTTTGCATTTGTTTTTCTGGAGCAATCTGTAAACCTGGGCATGAAAGAATTCTTTGTGTTTCCTTAAACATTTTCTCTAAAATATCTGCATCAGAATCAGTCAACAAAATATCATTCATGTAATGATAAATGATAGACTGAGAAAATTGCTTATGAATTATTTCTAGCACTTGTCACAGAAAAGAGTGACACGGACTTAGACTATTTAATATTTCCTGTGGAAGCACCCTCCAGTGGTATCCCTTTCTTGGACCACTGTTGTTCAGAGTAGGTACTGAGAATGCTTTCCTTACCTTGCTCTTGCAAGGATATTGTGAAAAAGCAATCTTCTAAATCAATTATTATTATAGACCAAGAGCTAGGTTACAAAGAAGGTAAAGGAATTCTAGTTTGTAAAGGTCCCATTGGTTGAATGACTCTATCCACTGCCCTTAACTCTGTTATCATCCTCTATTTCCCTGATTTCTTTCTTTCTTTCTTCCTTTCTTTCTTCCTTCCTTTCTTTCTTTCTTTCTTTCTTTCTTTCTTTCTTTCTTTCTTTACAACAAACACAGGGGAATTCCATGGGCTGGTAAACTCTGCTATATGTTGAGCCTCTAGATGCTCTTCTACCAGTTGTTCAAGTGTGTGCAATTTTTCTTTTGTTATGGGCCACTGCTCTTGCCACACAGAGATCTGTGTGACTTGATAGTCACTTCTGGGGTAGGACTATTGGTATTTCAGCAGTGGCCCCTATTATAAATTTGAAAAGACAATTCCTGTGATGTCCTGTGTTTGGACAGTGGGCACAGATTGAGATTGTTCTTGATTGCACTATGAATACCTTCCCCAGGAGCATCTACCATTTCACATCTAATTTCATCATTTGCTGTCTCTAGGATTGCAGAAATATTAATTTGAACATACCATTGTTGTAACAGATTCCTTCCCCATGAATTTATGGGTATGTCAGCCACATAAAGTCTCAGCTTCCATGTTTGCCCCTCTGGTCCCACATATTTAATGCATCATACACTGGCTCATATTTGAGATAATATACCAGTTCTTATAAACTAAGTATAAACCTTCTGAAGTGGCCAATATGGACTCCAAGACTTTTGAAAAAGGATACTGACATCAGTTCCTATAATTACCAAACCTTTTATTTCAACACCATTTATTTGCAATATTAATTTGGGTTTCTGCTTGTTAATCACTGTTTGCCAGGACACACATTTTCCAGTACTCCTAAATGCCCCTGTTCTTTCTATTGGAGCAGATTTAGCCTTGATGTAGGGAAACTGTGACCACTGAGAACGCTATTGCCTCATTAATTAGCATCTCTCTCTCCTTTTTTCGTATGCCATAATTTTAATTTCTTGCTTACAAACCCCATTTATTTATTTATTTGTGTGTTATCTTTTTCTTTTTAAAAATTTATTTATTGTTTAATTAATTACAGTTTATTTACTTTGTATCCCAGCTGTAAACCCCTCCCTAGTCTCCTCAAAATTCTACTCTTCCTCCTTCTTCTCCTTCTATGCCCCTCCCCCAGTCCACTGATAGTGGAGGTCCTCCTCCCCTTCCATCTGATCCTAGTCTATCAGTTCTCATCAAGATGGCTGCATTGTCTTCCTCTGTGGCCTGGTAAGGCTGCATCTCCTTCGGGGGGGGGTGATCAAAGAGTCAGCCACTGAGTAAATGTCAGAGACAGTCCCTGTTCCCATTACTAAGGAACCCACTTGGACAATGAGCTGTCACAGGCTACATCTGTGCAGGGGTTCTAGGTTATCTCCATGGATGGTCCTTGGTTGGAGTATCAGTCTCAGAAAATACCCCTGTTGGCAGATTTTTTTTCTTTTTGCTTTCATTGTGGAGCTACTGTCCCCTCAAGATCTTTCTATCTCTCTCTTCTTTCATAAGATTCTTTACACTCTACCCAGGTTTAGCTATGAGTCTCAGTCTTAGCTTTGATACCCTGTTGGGTAGAGTCTTTCAGAGGCCCTCTGTGGTAGGCTCCTGTCCTGTTCCCTGTTTTCTCCCTCTTCTGATGTCCATCCCATTTGACTTTCTGAATTAGGATTGAGTATCTTACCCAGGGTCCTCCTTCTTGTTTGGCTTCTTTAGTTGTACAGATTTTAGTATGTTTATCCAATATTATATGGCTAATATCCACTTACAAGTAAGTATATACCATGTGCATATTTCTGCTTCTGGGATACCTCACTCAGGATGATCTTTTCTAGATACTACCATTTGCCTGCAAATTTCATGATTTCTTTGTTTTTAATTGCTGAGTAGTATTCCACTGTGTAAATATACCACAATTTCTATATCTACTCCTCAACTGAGGGACATCAGGTTCTGGCTATTATGAATAAAGCTGCTATGAACACAGTTGAGCAAATGTCCTTGCTGTATACTTAAGCATCTTTTGGATATATGCCTAGGAGTGGTATAGCTGGATTTTGATGTAGACTATTCCTAATTGTCCGAGAAAGTGCTAGATTGATTTCAAAAGTGGTTGTACAAATTTATGTTCCCACCATCAATGAAGGAGGGTTCCCCTTTCTCCACATCCTCTCCAGCATGTGTTGTCATTTGAGTTTTTTATCTAGCCATTCTGATGGGTGTAAGGGGAAATCTCAGGTTCATTTTGATTTGCATTTCCCTGATAACTAGGGATGTTGAGCATTTCTTTAAGTGTTTCTCTACCGTTCTATATTCCTCTATTGAGAATTCTCTGTTTAGCTTTGTAACCCATTTTCTAATTGGGTTACTTGATTTGTTGCTGTTGAACTTCTTGAGTTCTTTAAATATTCTGGATATTAGCCTTTTGTCAGATATAGGATTGGTGAAGATCCTTTCCCAATCTGTAGGCTGTCATTTTGTTCTGATGACAGTGTCCTTTGCTTTACTGAAGCTTTTCAGTTTCATGAGGTCCCATTTATTGATTGTTGATCTTAGAGCCTGAGCTGCTGGTGTTCTGTTCAAGAAGTTGTCTCCTGTGCAAATGAGTTCAAAGCTCTTCTCCACTTTTTCTTCTACCCAGTTTAGTGTGTATGGCTTTATATTGAGGTATTTGATCCACATCGACTTTAATTCTGTGCAGGGTGATGAGTGTGGATCTATTTACATTTTTCTACATGTAGATATCCAGTTAAACCAACACCATTTAATGAAGATGATATATTTTCCATTGTTTGGTTTTGGCATCTTTGACTAAAAACAGGTGTTCAAAGGGTGTGGGCTTATTTCTGGGTCTTCTTTGTGATTCCATTGATCCAACAGCTGGTTTCTATGCCAGTACCATGCAGTTTTTATTACTGTTGCTCTATAGTACAGCTTGAGATCAGGGATGGAGATACATCCAGAAGGTCTTTTATTATAGAGGATTGTTTTAGTGATTCTGGGTTTCCTGTTATTCCATATGAAGTTGAGAATTTTTCTTTCAAGGTCTGTGAAGAATTGTGTTGGTAATTTGATGGGAACTGCATTGAATCTGTAGATTGCTTTTGGTAAAATAGCCATTTTTACTATGTTAATCCTGCCAACCCATGAGCATGGGAGATCTTTCTATCTTCTGATACCTTCTTCAATTTCTTTCTTCAGAGACTTGAAGTTTTTTTTCATACAAGTCTTTCACTTGCTTGGTTAGAATCACATCAAGGTACTTTATATCCTTTGTGGCTATTGTGAAGGGTGTTGTTTCCCTATTTCTCAGCCCTTTTGTTTTTTGTATATATGAAGGCTACTGATTTTTTTTAAGTTAATTTTGTATCCAGCAACTTTGCTGAAGGTGTTTGTCAGCTGTAGGAGTTCTCTGGTAAAATTTTTGGGGTCACTCCTGTATACTATTATATCATCTGCAAATAGTGATGCTTTGGTTTCTTCTTTTCCAAACTGAATCCCGTTGATCTCCTTTAATTGTCTTATTGCTCTAGCAAGGGCTTCAAGAACTATGTTGAAGAGCTATGGAGAGAACGGGCAGCCTTGTAATGTCCCTGATTTCAGTGGGATTGATTTAAGTTTTTCTCTCTGTTTAGTTTGATGTTGGATATAGGCTTGCTGTATATTATCTTTACTATGTTTATGTAAGTGCCTTGTATCCTGGATCTCTCCAGGACTTTAAACATAAATGAATGTTAGATTTTATCAGATGCTTTTTCAGCATCTAAGACGATTATCATGTGTTTTTTTTTTCTTTCAGTGTATTTATATGGTGGCTCAAGTTGATGGATTTCTGTATATTGAACCACCCCTGCGTACTGGGGATGAAGCCTACTTGGTCGTAGTGGATGATATCTTTGATGTGTTCTTGGATTCAGTTTGCGAGTATTTTCTTGAGTATTTTTGCATCAATGTTCAAGAGGAAGATTGTCTAAAATTCTCTTTCTTTGTTGGGTGTTTGTGAAGTTTAGGTATCAAGGGGACTGTGGCTTCATAGAATGAGTTTGGTAATGTTCCTTTTTTTTTTTTTCTATTTTGTGGAATAATTTGAAGAGTATTGGTGTTAGCTCTTTTTTTGAAAGTTTTGATGACTGCTTCTATTTCCTTGGGGGACATAGGGCTATTTAACTTATTTCCCTGGTCTTGATTTAATTTTGGTAAATGGACTCTATCAAGAAAAATTGTCTATTTCATTTATATTTTCAAATTTTGTGGCATATAGGCTTTTGAAGTAAGACCTAATGATTGTTTGGATTTCCTCAGTGTCCGCTGTTATGTCCCCCTTTTCATTTCTAATTTTGTTGATTTGGACAGTGTCTCTCTGCCTTTCAGTTAGTTTGGCTAAGGGCTTGTCTATCTTGTTGATTTTCTCAAAGAACCAGCTCTTGGTTTCATTGATTTTTAAAATTGTTTTATTTGTTTCAAATTTATTGATTTCAGCCCTGAGTTTGATTGTTTCCAGCCATCTACTCCTCTTGGGTGTGTCTGTTTCTTCTTCTTACTGGGGCTTTCAGGTGCGCCATTAAGTTGTTTGTATGAAATGTTTCAAATTTCTTCTTGAAGTCACTTAGTGTTATGAACTTTCCTCTTAGCATTGCTTTCTTTGTGTCCCATAAGTTTGGGTATGTTGTGCCTTCATTTTCATTGAATTCTAGGAAGACTTTAATTTCTTTCTATATTTCTTCCCTGACCCAGCTGTCACTGAGTAGCGAGTTGTTCAGTTTCCATATGAGTGTAGGCTTTTTGCCTTTTTTGTTGTTGTTGAGGTGCAGCTTTAGTCCATCGTGGTCAGATAGGATACGAGGGATTATTTCAATCTTCTTGTATCTGTTCAGGCTTGCTTTGTGACCAAATATATGGTCTATTTTGGAGAAGATTCGATGGGGTAATTCTTTTGTGTTTGAGTGAAAGGTTCTATAGATGTCTGTTAGGTCCATTTGTTTCATGACCTCTGTTAGAGTCATTGTTTCTTTGTTCAATTTCTGTTTTGTTGACCTGTCCTTTCTTGAAAATGGAGTGTTGAAGTCTCCCACTGTTAACGTGTGGGGATCTATGTGTAATTTAAGTTTTATTAATGTTTCTTTTACAATTGTGGGTGCCCTTGTATTTGGGGCATAGATATTCAGAATTGTGATGTCTTTTTGGTGGAATTTCCCTTTGATGAGTATGAAGTGACCTTCCCCATCCCTTTTGGTTAATTTTGGTTGAAAAATCTATTTTATTAGATATTAGAATGGCTACTATTGCTTGTTTCTTGGGTCCATTTGCTTGGAAAACTGTCTTCCAGCCCTTTACTCTCAGGTAATATCTATCTTTGTGACTTAGGTATATTTCTTGTATGCCTGATTGTTGGGTCTTGTTTATGCATCCATTCTCTTAGGCTGTGTCTTTTTATTGGAGAATTGAGTCCATTGATGTTGAGAGAGATTAATGACCAGTGGCTCTTAGATCCTTTGATTTTGATGTTGGTTATGGTAGTGTGTTTGTGTGCTTGGCTACTTTTAGTTTTGCTGTAGTGCAGTTGTTTATTTCCTGTGTTTTCCTGACTGTAGCTAGCTTTCCTGGGTTGTATTTTTCCTTCTAGTATCTTCTATAATGCTGGATTTGTGGGCAGGTACTGTTTAAATTTGTTTTTGTCATTGAATATGTTGTTTTCTCCATCTATGATGACTGAGAATTTTGCTGGGTGTATTAGCCTGGAGTGACATCTGTGTTCTCGTAGGGTCTGCATGATATCCGTCCAGGCCCTTGTGGCTTTCATAGTCTCTGTTGAGAAGTCAGGTGTGATTCTGATGGGTTTGCCATTATATGTTACTTGGCCTCTTCCCCTTGCAGCTTTTAGCATTTTTTTATTTGTTCAGTATACTTACTGTACCCAAGCAGGAGGTGAGATCCTGGAGCCTGCAGAAGCTCAGAAACTTCTCCGGAGCTGCATGTCCTGAAATCAGACCTCATGTTTCCCCCACCATGGGGTTTCCTCTTGATAGGAGACCCAGTCTGTAGTGTTTTGGGATCCACAGTTCAGTCTGGGATGGTGAGTAGAGTGTGCAGGCACAGGTGAGTAGCTCCGTGCTTGTGACTGGGCATTTGTAGGAACCCAGGAACTTTTCCAGAGAACTTTTTTTTGGGGGGGGGGGAGGGATCAGCTGAGTACCCTGAGGTTGGACCTGCTGTTTCCCTCACAGTAGGGTTTCCTCCTGACAGAGACACCTAGTTTCTGGCCCCCTGTAGCCCACACTTCTGTCTGGGAGTTGGGCACACAGGCTGGTCTCTGGGCTGTTGGCTGAGCACCCACCGGACCCTGAGACCTTTTCCAGGGATTGTCTGGGTGACCTGAGGTCAGTACTGATTGTTTCCTTCACTGTGGGGTTTTCTCTCAACTCCCAAATCCCAGTTTTCTGGTGTTGTCGTGTCCCAGTTCAGTCTGGGATGGGGATCAGAGCACACAGGTATGGGCCTCTGGGCTGGCGACTGAGCACCTGCCAGGAACAGAAACTCTTCCGGGATTTAGCTGGGTGACCTGAACCTGATTGCTTCCCACACCATGGGGTTTTCTCTCACCTGGGAAACACAATTGCTGCCGTTTTTAAGGGCCAGAGTCTGGTCTGTTGGTCGCTGTGCGGTCACTGATGTCCTGCTCATCAGGCACAGCGTCCTCTTGGCACTGATATCTTGGATATCCCATTTACAATCCCCATTTATATAATACCTAGATGCACAACAAATCCTTGAGAAGTTAATTCACTTCTTCCTAAGATTTTTGATACTCTCCTTGAAGGTAAAGGACCATAAACACAAGTGGATGTTTTGTAACATTCAACTTTTGAAAACTGTGTAAGAGATTTATCTGTGGCCAGATCCAAAGCTACTGCCTTCAGTAGTGTGCATGAGATCAGCAATACTTAGTTTTAGTTTTCCTGCCTGCTTATTATCTCCCGGCTGACCAAAAGAAAACAGCTCATATTTTTTCTGTGGAGCTTCAAGCTGACAGGTCCCTTTGTTCATTTTCTGATGACAAGAAGTTAGCTTGTATGTCTCTCCTGGACCTGCAATCCCTAAACAAATGTTTTCCCTTTTGTCAGCGGCTACAACACCCTAGAAACCTTGGAATTCCATTATAGCTATTATAGCAACTTCTTGTTCTTGCCTACAAATACGGTGTTTTCCAGTGTAAATGGACCTGACATTGTTATGCCAGGATAATGAAACCCTCACAGACCACTAGGAGACAACGCAATGCAAAAGCAAGAGAGCTTTATTATGAGAGCAATCGAACTCTGGACTCAAGTCTCACTGACACAGCAGTAGAGAAGTGGGACCCTGAACTCTGGGTGAACAGGGTTTTTAAAGGGAAAAACTGCAAGCAGGGGGTTTCCATGACAGCAAGCAGGGGTGTTCATGCCCTGGCATTACATGATTGGATAAAAGTCATAGGGACAAGGTGATCCTCCATCTGAGGCACATAATCATAATTGCTATTCTTTAAAACTACATCTGGAACGTTGGGGAGAATTTTCCCAACCATTTCTCATTGATTGTTACCAGGAAGATTGTGTCTCTTTTCTATCAAGTATTTATTCTGTGATATTTCCTGGAGGCTGTTGCTAGGAGAGTTAACTTTGTTTTCTGCCAAGTACACATTCTGTTATATTTCTTGGTACCTGAGTTCAGCTCCTGGTCAAAATGGCTTCTTATTTCAAAATGGAGTCACTCAAGCTAACATAAACTCTTTATTCCCCTCTTTCCTTGTGCATAAAGAGGCCAATCTTGGGCTCTTGCAGTCTGTCTTCAACTTTAAACTGGCAGTCTTAACAATTTACTAAGCAAGTATGGTCCAAAAGTGACCAAAAGCAGAAGATTCTGCTTTTAAGTTGTTATAATTCTGGTTTTGTACATCCAGTGATGCAATACTAGTTCCTACTCCAGCTAAACAGATCCCCAAGATAATAGCTAATGTCAGGGAGCTTCTTTTGACTTAGCATTTCAGCCTGTTAGGTGGGATTATGGGCTGAATATCTCTTCCTCTGAATCTGCTTCAGTGCTGACAATAGGGCCGTTGGCATCAAGGGCCAAAGGCTGGGCAATGGGGCAGTCCTCAGAAGCATCTGGTTAGTTGATCCAACTGAAGAGACAGGGGGCAATCATGACAGCTTCCAGCAAGTCCAGATTTCAGCTTGTAATCCATAGTTGATCCCCAAATAGTCTGTCAGCCAGATGAAAATCTGCTAAGACAAATTCAGACTAGAGACAGAAGTTAAAATTTATCTAATATACGGGAAAATTGAAGAATCCCAAGACCAAGGGAAAAACTCATCTGGGTCCATTTGAGCTATGCCAAATCCAGGTCTCATGACTTTGTGATTTCCTGAAACTCATATAAATTTTTAGTTTGAAAAAGAGAATATATAAAAAGACTCAGAAAAATAACATATAAACAACATTCTGTGAATAACAGGTAAAACTGAATCCAACAGAATGAGTATCAATTCTTCTTAGCTGTTTGTTTTGTAAACTTTATAAACAATTGAAATGTGTCCATGGTCTAAAACGTTAACATTTTAACTGTGGGCACAGCTGTTGTCAATCAGCCATCATGCCATTTCTTGTATACTCAGCATCTACTTTTGGCCCCCATCTCCATGTCGTATTGTAAAGTTAGGCAGAAATACATTAACAGCTTTAGTTTTAAACTCTGGATGCTTGGACTTTCCTTAACAAAGCAACTAGAAGGAATAGGTTTAAGATATTTCTAAATCCTATATCAAAGTCTACCTCAGAAATGGCAAATTTAAAAACACCATAATAAAAGCTCTGGCTTTTTGGGTCAGATAAACACATTGGACATATGTTCTTAACATGATAAAAAGCACCTCTAAGTCTCTCTCCAGAAGACAACCAAAAGAAAATAAAAATCTCAAATTTATGACTGAATAATAAGCACTCAGTGCTCCTTCAGTTTATCAAAACCCTACTCATCAAAAACTCTGAGCTTCTAAAATCTTTTAACATAAGCATAACAATAGCTTGGGGGGGGAGAAGAAATTTAAAACATCTATTTAGATTTATAAATCTTTTTGCATTTATTAATCCTGAAACAATTTTCCTGACTTTTAAACAATATATATATTTAAAATTCTCATAATTTAAATTTTTATATTCTCAGATTTCATATAAATTTTATGTGTTTTATCCAGCTATTTATCATAAAACATAGTCAACTAACATGAAGCCTGTGAGTAAGGCAAACCTGTTTGCCTTTATAAATAGAAGACCTAGTAATTCTAACTAGCCAATAAACTAGCCAATAAACTAACAATGAATTTAATGATCTGTTCTTTAGCTGCAAAGCTACCATTAGCTTAGCCTAGCCATCAATGTGATCAGAGACCTGAGAAAGATAAATTATGAGCTAAATAAATGTACCAATCCATGTATCAACCAAATGACAGTGACAATTAGTCCCTCACTCTAGGCAGCTGTCCCTGGCTCCTGTGGTCTCATGGCATCATGAGCAGAGGTGATCCAGCCATCAGCCACAAAAGATGAGAGATGTTTCTGTGGAAAAAGAAACATGAGAGAATGACCCCACTTCATCCTTAACAACGTGAAATATTGACTCTCCAGGTGTCCTTAGTTTTGTTCACAGTTTAGGTTGGGCCCTAGCAGTGGGCCAGTTGGGGCAGCCTTGCCCAGTGGCTAGCATACGATAATCCAGGGTCACAGTCATCTGTCATTATGCCCAAATCTTCTGGGAGACCTTAAGGGAGCTACTGCCAGGATTTTCAGACTGTCATAATAAGCTTACACATGTTAAAATGCCACATTCATCAGATCTCTGATAAGCTTGAGGGCCATCATATCTGAGTTATTCTTTATTTATCTTTATTTATTCTAAATTGCATCCTATAGAACAGAATGTCATAATCTTTAATTCTGGCATATTCCTTAGGTAAATGTTTTACAACTCTATCTATCCCAAGTAGATTTACATAGGCAAACTTCATAGTTATCCATCCTAGGCTTAACTTAAAAACATACACAAAAGACTAGCTAAAGCTCACTCTTGTAACCAACTGCAGTCATTAGCATAACTTTAAATATCTTTCTGAACTAAAAGCAAAGTAAAACTTTTAATCAGATACAGTACATAGAAGGGCTAACAAATCTTGCTCATCCTACGACATTCCATTGAGACTGAACAGCAAAAAGCTTAAAGGACAAAAGTTTCATTTAGTACTAAACAGAGAACTAAACACAGCTGGCAACCTTAGCAAAGATGGACAATTTTGGCAATACCAAACCTATTGGCCAGAAAGAAATAGCATTAAGTTATTTATATAGGAACTGGCAACCAGGGATATATTTTATATAATAATTAACAATGACTTGAATATAACCTTGAATAAACCTGGGCTAAAGAGCATAAGAAAACATTTTGCATTGAAGAAACATCAGACTTTTAAATGAAAAGCAACATATTTTACAGTTCTTTCTCAAATCATACTTGCAGGTGTAAAAAAACAAAGTAAATACAGTTCATAGCCTCTATAACATTCTATATGCCTTCAGGTTAGGCTTTTTCTAGCTCTGTTCTTTTGGTTTAAACAGACATTTTACTTGATTTTCACACTATATAAAAGTTCCCATCAGAACCCTTCTCATTACTTTTTATTTATAATCCTGTCATGATTCACTGTAAAAACGGCAATTTTCTTAATTGCCTCAAACAGTATGGCTTGGCTTCATTTTGTAAAAGTAATAAATATTGAAGTCTTTTGTCCTCCCCCAAAGGATTGAGAAACTGTTCCAAGTTCCCTGTTAGACTGCCCAAAGTCATTTCCTAAAATGCCTGATAAACTTTAAAATGTTTCATAGCCATAAGTATATTATTTTGATGTTATAAACTTTGGCTGCCAACAAGAAAAGTTCTTGTGTACAAGCACATGGAGATGGTATAGTTTTAATATTTTATATAAACAGAGTTTCAAACTTTATTATTTTTATAAACCTGGTTTAAAGACAGGACAGAAATTATATAAAATCTTAATATATTTAATAACCAATAGTCAAACACTGAGATATATAAAGCATAATCTACTTATATATTCGAAACAGATAAAACTATAAAACTTATTTTTACTTCTTTTAGCTGTAATGTTAAAAGAGAAACATCTTACTACCTTTTGAATCCAATTTTTATGACCATAGAGACTTGCAGCTTTCTTACCTGAGAAGCTGCTGTTACCTCTTTAAAAGCTGTCTGCTTGCAAGGAAGCCTTTCTATGGGTTGGCTACATTCCCAAGCAACCTGACTCTGGGAAGACCTCCACCACAGGAGACCTGAGCAGGCAGAGACCAAAGCATTGGCAGGGCAAGAGTTTGAATTTAACCTTTAAACATATTTAATAACTCTTAATTTATAACTAAGATATATAAAACAGATTAATCATTTAAGATCAGTCAAAAACAGACATAAAATAATTATCAACATGGGCTTGATCTGTGGTTGGAACTCCTATAGTGTCTGGAACATTTTAAACTGCTGACAATTGTCCCAAGTAGGCTGTTGGGTAAAAAGAACAGTTTCAAAAAGATCAACTAAGTTAGCATCTGAGTGGTTCCGTGGCCTGTAAGGGAAGAGCCATAGAATCTGCCTCTGGTTCCCCAGAAGGGGAGGCTGCCTGGCTCCAGATCCTTGGCACCGGGCCAGATGGTGGTTCTAGCCTGTGTAATGGGGCCAGCAGGCAATGGCCTCTGGTTTCAGAGAGCCTGTGGAAGGAGGATTGTCAGTGGCGGGTCAGAAAGGGTTTGATCCATGGAGGTCCTTCCAAACTACAATATAGGGCAGTTGGTCTGGGTGCCCACATGCTTTCTGAAAGACTCTATCCACCACAAGGATGGTGGAAAGATGGAAAGTTCCTTCTGGTGGCCAGACACATTCTGAGCTGCAAAAAGTCATCATTTTTCCTTTCTTCACATCAACTGAAAGCTCTGTGAGCTCTGTCCTAACTTCCTTAAAATGAGTCAGAACCAAGTTGAGGGTTCGGAAGTAGCCTGTCCTATATTATCAGTCAGTCTATCCATTAGGAGAACTCAAAGAAGTGAAAAGGACAATTTCAACAAAGAGTAAATCATACAGAGACGGAGCTGGCTGTGTCAGGCAAAAGCAAAACTAAAGACAATAAGTTACAGCCTGTACTGGGCTAATTTCCTGGGATTAAAACTGAAACGGACAATATCTACAGACGGTAATTCACACAGAAATAGATTTGCACCCTCAGACAAAAGTAAAACCAAACAATCTTGGGCAAACGCGAAACCACATCCAATAATACATAGAAATGAAGCAGTAGCTTCTGGCACAAAACCAAGCAATCTCAAGCGAACGTAAAACCACAGATAGTTAATCATATACACAGAAATGAAGTCTGGCATTAAACCAAGAGGGCAAATCCAGAGACAATAAATCACGTGCAGAGACGATATGGCAATCTCAAACAAAATTGAAACCAAACACCTGGCTTTTTAACTGATTCCTACTCTGGTTTCCCTGCCACAGAAGCGTCAGAGTGGAAAACTGATTACTAATAAGGGAATGGGATGTCTCCTGAAAATTCCCTCAGGCAGATGACTATCTGGAAATGTCTTCCTGAGTTGTGACTCTGCTGTCTGACTGAGAACCAAGAACAAGCAACAGAAAACTTAAGACAGACAGACAACACAGAACACTTACCCATGGTGGGGACCAAGCTCTCTGGGTCAGGAGTCCTTAGAGGTCTTGAGGGGTCCTGATCAGGGAACCAAATGTTATACCAGGATCACAAAACCCTCAGAGACCACCAGGAGACAACGCAATGCAAAAGCAAGAGAGTTTTATTACGAGAGCAATTGAATTAGGGACCCAAGTCTCACTGACACAGTAGTAGAGAAGTGGGACCCTGAACCTTGGGTGACCAGGGTTTTTTTTTTTTTATTTTTTTTTATTTATTTATTTTTATCTCAATCACAGGTTGGGTACTTTGAATCCCAGGCGTAGCCCCCTCCCCCATTCCCTCCCACCCTTCCACTCCCTCCCTCATCTCCTTCTTCCCCGCCCCCTCCAAGTCCACCAACAGGGGAGGACCTCCTTCCCTTCCATCCAACCCCAACTTATCATGGGTGACCAGGGTTTTAATAGGGAAAAACCACAAGGGGGGGGGTTTCATGCCCTGGCTTTACAGGATTGGATAAAAGTCATAGGGACAAGGTGACCCTCCACCTGAGGCACATAATCATAATTGCCATTCTTCTAAACTACAAATGGAACATTGGGGAGAATTTTCCCAACCGTTTCTCATTGATTGTTGCCAGGAAGATTGTCTCTGTTTTCTATAAAATATTTATTCTGTGATATTTCCTGGAGGCTGTTGCTAGGAGAGCTAACTTTGTTTTCTGCCAAGTGCACATTCTGTTATATTTCTTGGTACCTGAGTTCAGCTCCTGGTCAAGATGGTTTCTCATTTCAAAATGAAGTCACCCATACTAACTTAAGCTCTTCACCATTTTGAGCTCTGACTCTTTTAACTTTGTAACTTCCTTTTAAGTGGCCAACTTTACCACAATTAAAGCATTGAGTATGTTGATATATGAGACCTCTAACTATGACCTTTCCTATAATACTGGAATGATGTTCCTGAGAGCAAATATCTTTGTGTCTCATATACATTTTTCTATTGGGGCTGCTTGTGCTTTTAATAGTTTAATTACTCTCTTATAGTCAGTATTTGCATTCACAAATGCCAAAGTTCCTTTCAACCCCTGTCTGGCATCATGGTCTGATATGGCTTTATTAACAGCCAAAGCCAATATCTGTATGAAGTTTGTGAAGGACTTTCCAGGGCATTGTATTGTCTTAGTAAATGAAATAAAATTTCCCAAGCTTCTCAACCATATCCCAAGTTCTTAAAGCTTCCAAGCTCTTAACCTCTCTTCAAAAGAGAAAGAAGAGAAAGGTTAGTAGGGACCAGGGATATAGACCTTAGATTTAGTTCCTTTGGTGGTATCATCTACTTCTTTGTCAGTATTCCAACAGTCCAGCAAATAGCAATGACACAAATCAGCAGCAGTTTCTTTGAAGCATTCTCTAAGGAATTTCAGGAGCATTCTCTCTGTCTTTGGTACTATTTATATTCTTCCAAATTCCACACAAGAATGTTTTTTCAGCTGACAAAACTCACTGCCTTAGCACTAGGCAGTTTCCAGCTGACAAAGATCACACACCTTCTCACAAGGCTGCTATCAGCTTTGGATAATCTAAAAAATTTCCCAAATCCCACACTTGTGATCACAACAAAAACATATTTACATAATATAGCTAAGTTAAAAAAATTCCACTATAGGCCATGCCTTAGGTAAAAATGAAGTTAAAAACATTGTAGTTTGTATGGAGCCCATAGGCTGAATGAACTTGATTGCTCTCGGATCTGTTAACATCTCCTATTTTCTATATTTTTAAAAATGACAAGTATAGGAGAATTCCAAGAGTTGGTGGACTCTTCTATGCTGTTCCTCCAGCTGCTCTTGTACTAGCTCCTTGAGTGCCTGTAACTTTTCTTTGGTCATAAGCCATTACTCAACCCAAACTGGCTTCTCAGTTAACCATTTTAGTGGTAGGGCAGTTAGTACTCTATCATCAGTGACTCCCCCATATAAATTTGAATAGCCAATCTCTGCTGTGTCCTGCTTATGGACAATCTGGACATAGATATCTTTGATAACATCTTTTAACATTATTAGGAACATTTTCTCTTTTTATGGCTTGTCCTTGAAGTTGGAGTAATGCTAATTTGTGCTTTCCACTGTTTCAATAGCCATAAAATTTTATGGCTATATTAGTTGCATATGGATTTAATTTTCCCATTTACCTTCTGGTCTTACACATTTAATTTATTTTAGAGGTTGTTACCTGAAACAATGTCCCAATTTTTAGGAGCTGTGTAGATACCATTTAAAGTGGTCAATCTGGATGCTAGGAACCTTGTGAAATTATTGTACATCTGCTCCTGTATCCACTAAGCCTTCAATCTCAAGTTCATCTAACTGCAATTTTAACTTTGTTCTGTTATTATTTATAGTAGTTTACCAAAACATCTGTTTTTGGTATCGTTAGATTCTCTTGCTTTATCCCTAGGGGCTATTCTATCTCTGTTAAATGGTTTACTTAAGTTTTGAGCAGCTCTGTCCTATCACACTTTCTAGAAGAGTTTTTCTTGTCTGACAGGAAACAAATGGCTCATACAGATTTTGTCAGGCCTTGAGCTTGACCCTTTAGTTAGCTTTCCAACATTAAGGAATTGCCTTTGGTCGACCTACATTCATAGGCCCTATGTCTGTTCCTTCCACATCTTCTACATTTCACAGAAAACTTTCTCCCTGAATTATTGTTAGAGAATATTTTATCTTTAAAAAGTGTTTGCCTGTAGTCTTTCAGGGAATGGCTTGATCTTTCACAGACACAACAAAGTGCATTTTGAGTTTTTACATCTTTTGTAATTGTTTTTCCAACCATAACTCATTTGTGAGCATGAATGTCAATATCTACAGGAGTTTTAATCCATTTATAAATAGGTGCAAATATCTAATGGCTATTTTGCATTCAGCATTAGCATTTCCAGAAGCTAAAGATTCAATGAAAATTTCTGGAGATCTGGTATTACCCTACTTAGAGCTGCAGTTAACATCTTTGTAAAAAGTCAGTGAAAGATTCATTTGAACCCTGGGTTATCTTTTTAAATGATTCAGATGGTCCCTGTTGTCCAACCTTCTCCCAAATATTTAAAGCTTGGACATTTAAAGCTTTTAAAGCAGGACATTGCTCTAAGATGGCATCTTGAAACATAATCTGGAATCTTAATTCAGAATATGGACCTTCATCTAGTAACTGATCCATGAAATATCAATGCCTCTAGTTCTGTTTAATTGCTTCATGACTTCAGACTCATCTGTCCACCATGATAGCCACTTTGGCTGGGGGCCAGGTTCTAGGATGGCCGTCATCAATTCTTTTCAGTATTTTGGAATTATTTGATTTTGAGTGGCCTCGTTATTAAATGGCCTGTTTTACACATGATGAGTGTAAGCCATATGGCATTACTGCCTTCTAAAATCTTTCCAAATCTTGTGCCTCCGTGGGTCTCCACTGCAATTCTTCATAACCTTGTGGGCCCTGTCATCTGGTGCTAATTTCTTTATCATAGCTTGAAAAATTATTTTAGGCTTTTAATGGATTTGAACTGCAATTTGCAGTCTCATAATAAGTTGGTTCTGTAGGATTTAGATTGGAATCACTTGAAAATTCTTTAGAGTCAAAGGATTGTCTAATTTTTGTTCTATTGTTTGTAACCTAGCATAGATTTTTAAAGCATCTTTTCTTATCTAACTATGCTTTATTCTTATCTGTCTTAAAAAGGATATATAAAATTGCAATCATTACCAATATATAATGACTTGTATGCTGATAATCAAAACAAAATTAAACAGGATCTAAATGACATCTATCATTGTATTCTTCATTTTTAACACAGAAAACATAAATTTTTAAAAATTTAGAATTCACTTTTGTTTTCAGATTTAACTTTATTATTTTCAAGCTACTTATGTATTTCCTTAGTATTTTTATACCGAGAACTGTTCTTTCTTTCTTTAACACTTAGGTACAATTTCAAACATACTTACTGGAAGCTCTGTGCTCAGGTCTTCAGCTGGATTTTTTTTTTCTCCAGCTCAGCTCAGCATGTGTTGGTGGCTTCTGGTTAGGCTTCCCTTGGGCCAGTTCATTCCTTTGCTCAACTCTGGATGCAGATTAGGGGGTTTGTGCTCTGCCATGCTAGGCTGTGCCAGTGCCTCTGGGTGTTACATGATCAGAACACATGTCTTTTGTCTCTACTGATAATACTGCACTTTACGAAACAAGGCTGCTCTGCCTGAGGCTCCACCTTGTTTGCCCTACAAGGGTCAAGCCTAGGTCATGGTGCTAGCAGCTGGGCACCACTCAGTCTTCTTCTGCTGCCCTGACTCTGGGCCGCAGTGTGTCTCAGGCCTCTGTTCACCGAGTGCAGTGCCTTGTGTAGCCCACCAGATAATAGAATGGGAAGTTCCACTGCATCACACTTGGGAGAACTTGCAGCAGCTTTGCACTGAGGCTGTGTTCTGCTTTCTCTTGAAGGAGCCAAGCCTCCAGCCTGATGTCTGTTAGTTTCATTATTTCTCTGTTTGGGTTTCTGTATTGATGATCTCTCCATTGGTGAGAGTGGGATAATGAAGTCTCCCAGTATTAATTTGTGGGGTTAGATGTGTGATTTAAATTAGTAATGTTTCGGGGTTGGGGATTTAGCTCAGTGGTAGAGTGCTTGCCTAGCAAGCGCAAGGCCCTGGGTTCTGTCCTCAGCTCTGAAAAAAAAAAAAAGAAAAAAGAAAAAAGAAACCTTGTCTCACTAAACAAGAACAACAACAACAACAAATTAGTAATATTTCTTTTATGAATGTGGGTACCCTTGTGTTCGGGGCATAGATAGAACTGGAGGGGACAGCAGCTCCACAAGGAGAGAAACAGAACCAAAAAATCTGGGCCCAAGGGTCTTTTCTGAGACTGATACTCCAAATAAGGACAATGCATGGAGATAACCTAGAACCCCTGCACAGATGTAGCCCATGGCAGCTCAGTGTCTAAGAAGGTTCCCTAATAATGGGAACAGGGACTGTCTCTGATATGAACTCAGTGACTGCCTCTTTCATCACCTCCCCCTGAATGGGGTGCAGCCTTACCAGGCCACAGAGGAAGACAATGCAGCCAGTCCTGATGAGACCTGATAGACTAGGATCAGATGGAAGGGGAGAAGGACCTCCTCTATCACAGGACTGGGAGAGGGGCATGCGTGGAGAAGAGGGAAGGAAGGTGGGATTGGGAGGCGATGAGGGAGGAGGCTACAGGTGGGATACTTAGTGAATAAAGTGTAATAAGTAGAAACTGTAACAAATAAAAAAACAAAATAAAATATATCTGAAAAAAACCTCATCATCCTGAGAGAGGTATCCTAGAAGCAGAAAGACACACATAGTATATACTCACTTATAAGTGGATATTAGACATATAATATAGAATAACATACTAAAATCTGTACACCTAAAGAAGCTAAGCAAGAAGGAGGACCTTGGGTTAAGATGACCAGTCTTCACTAAGAAAGGCAAATGGGACAGACAAAGGAAGAGGGAGAAAACAGGGAACAGGACAGGAACCTACCAAAGAGGGCCTCTGAAAGACTCTACCAACAGTGTATCAAAGCAGATGCTGAGACTCATAGCCAAACTTTGGGCAGAGTTCAGGGAACCTTATGAAAAAAGGGGGAGATAGAAAGACCTTGAGGGGACAGGAACTCCACCAGGAGAATAACAGAACCAAGAAATCTGGGCCCAGGGGTATTTTCTGAGACTGATACTCCAACCAAGGACCATACATGGAGATAACCTAGAACCCCTGCACAGATGTAGCCTATGGCAGCTCAGGCTCCATGTGGGTACCCCAGTAATGGGAACAGGGACTGTCTCTGACATTTACTCAGTGGCTGACTCTTTAATCACCTCCGCCTAATGGGGGTAGCAGCCTTATCAGGCCACAGAGGAAGACAATGCAGTCAGTCCTCATGAGACCTGATAGACTAAGGTCAGAGGGAAGAAGAGGTCCTACCCTATCAGTGGATTTGGAGAGGGGCTTGGGAGTAGATGAGGGAGTGAGGGTGGGATTGGAAGGGAATGAGGGAGAGGACTACAACTGGGATACAAAGTGAATAACCTGTAATTAATATAAAAATAAAGAGAAATGACTGTTAAGATACTAAACTTCATGCAGAAAAGCAGGTACTGCATCATTCATTTCATTGTAGCTGATAGCACTTTGTATTAATGTCATTACTATCAGAATATAATGATGGTTAGCAGAGGTTGGACACAGTGGAAAATGAGCATAAGACAATATTTTGTTTATTGTTACATATTAGAAACCCTATAAATATGTGGTGCATTTAAAAATCTCAACATTTATAAAAGATGATTTTTACTGATGACTGATGTTTAAAGAGATGATTATTTTCTGACAGATTCAAATATCAAACAATATATATGTGGATCGTGACATTATGCTCTCTTTAAATAATATCATTTTTAGTACTTTGTTCACCATCTCAAATTTTTTGAATAAAAAGAAATAAAATATAACTAATAACTCAAAACTGCCTTTTATCCAGATGTTAGTGGCATATGGCTTTTATCTCAGCATCCAGGAGCAAAACATATGATCTACAGCCTTACCACCCTGAAATGCCCAATTTCACCTATTTTTTTTTTACTTTACTATATTGTATTTTGTTTTATTTTATAATTTGTCTTTTGATGCTTGTTTGTTTTTTTCCTTAAGAGACAGATTGGATGTGCACCTATCCAGACTGGAGCTGAGATGGTGACAAACTAAGAAAAAGAGGTGGATGCCAAACTGTAATCAGATATACTGTGTTAAAAATCCATTTTTGATCCAAAAGTAATTAAAAATGAAATAAAGAAATAAATCCTACCAGAAGAAAACAAAGCAAACAAAACAACCCCAAAACTGCCGTTGCTTTCCACTCAGAGATTAATGCAGCTGCAGAACCCGCTAAGGTAGCCATGTCATCTTGGTTATTAATGTGGTTCACAGGCATTATAGCCTGGTAAGACTTTTGGATGTCATCTCCTTTTGAAGGTAGCACGGAGCCCTCTGCTACCATAAAAGCTGGTGCTCAAAGTGGATGCCCTCCAGTCTGTTCCAGCTCATGGGTCTTTAGGCTTTGATTGACTTGCATGGTATCTTCTGCAAGAGGGGCTTACATTTTACCTCTGGAGTAATCAACTATGTTATTTTAATTCACTTAATCATAGAAAAATGTAGCATGGCATGAGAGGGGCATAAGGTTATTAGACTCAAGGAAATGGTCATGAGTCCACAGGAAATATAAAAGAATTTGGCACGAAATGCTTTTCTGTATTTATATCTAAGCATGTGGTCCCGTGAAGATACTGTTGATGCAAATAGTCTTAATCTTCTGTAAGTAAAAAATTAAAAATATGTTATATGGTATAACCTGCTTTGATATCCTCAATACAAATTAATGAATGAATAATAGTATATGGACTGAAGCAATTTTCATAAATAAATCACATTGTAAAATACCATCAAAAACTAATCATTTGATATTTACTTCTATTATTGGGATTATAGGCAATAGGATAATTCTTTTTGCAGAAGTTTCTTGGTAGTTTTTGTACATATCAAGTGATGGATGAACAATATAAGAGATTCATATTTATCTCTATTATAAAAGACAGTGATGAGTCTCATTATAATTATGAAATGTTAATTTGAAGACAAATTAAGAGAGGTTAAAACACATTTCATAGTTTATTATGAAGATAATTTTGAAAGAAAATTAACTATTGATTTAAAAATCCCAGTTTTTTACTTAAAATGGGTTTTATTTATTTTATGAGTTTTGTATGTTAAGATAAACGAGAACACACTCCATTCCTCAAATATGAATGTTTTTATTTTTGATTACATGACTGAGTCACATTCTAAAATGAGTCAAAAGGACTGATCAAGAGTCAGCTCACTGGGAAAGGCTTCACTTAGGACATGTATCTGTGAATATAACAAATAGAAATAAACAGGTCAATTTATCTTTTCAGCATTTTAAGGATTTTAATTGTTATATTTCTGAGATGGAAAGGGCAGTTAAGGTTCTTTGTTAGTTTTATTTAACTTTTTCAGTTATGCATGGAAAAAATCTATTGAATTTACCTTTTTGGTAAATTCACATTTCTGATGTTTTCAATTGGAATCATACTTGTTCTGGTCAGGGTCACATATTCTTCCCAAATTTCTTCAGTAAGATTTGTTCCTTTTGCTACACATCAAGGAATAAATGCCAAAAGAGATATCCATGAGAACCTATCTACAATGTAGAATCAGCAAGCCTCATTGCCAAGGGGAGAGCCTCCATAGTCACCCAGGCTCTACCCTACACTGAAGCTAGTCACAAAAATCTTAATAAAAAGGTTTCACAGTATAAAGGACACTTCTAGAATTTAGCATTATATTCATTTTACAGTTCTTAGGATATTGAAGACACTCAAGAAAGCTTTTCTATATTTTCATTTTTTGCATTTTCTTTATTATTATTATTAGTAGTAGTATTTATAATTTATTCACTTTGTGTCCCAGTTGTAGTCCCCTCCCTCATCTCTACCCAGTCCCACCCTCTCTCTCTCTCATAGTTCACTGATAGGGGAAGTCTTCCTGTCCTACTGTCTGACTCTAGGCTATCAGGTCTCATCAGGACTGCCTGGATCCTCTTCCTCTGTGGGCTGGCTATGTCTCCCCACCTTTAAAAACCATAGATTAGATATGTATCATTCAAGACTTATCAATACGTTTCTAAGGAATTTCCAAGGCTACAATACCATTGCCACCCAAGCTTTTTCATTCATTCTCAGATAAATAATGTAACCCTTCATACTCTTGACCCAAAACCAAAGGCACAGTAAATCATCTGAACTGACTATCTAGCCCAAAACATTCACATATTTGTTTCTTATATATCAGAATAATGTTCAAGCCCACTATATATAACACGGACACTTACTTTCAACAATATTAATGCAATTAGATGATATAATAGAGAAGAACAATGGAAATATATCAACGTCACTTATGTCTTTGTATAGAAATAAGTGCAGCTGAAGTAGAGGTAATACATACTGCAAGGAGTTACATAATCCTTATTGAGATAACTGTGATGATATATAGGAAGGGTAGTTGTTTGATGAAGTTGTGATGTCTGACATCCATTTCAATGTAAATTGTGTTTGTTTACTTGTGTGAAATATCCCAAAGATACTTCTGTATGACCCTTAATGACTGCCTTAATAACATCCTGACAATAGAATGAGTAGGCAAACCTTTTGTTGCAGACTCTTATGGGCACCATGGAGAAGATGCATATGTATTGAAAGGAAAACCTGCAACCTTCATCCAGTCATGATTGCATTTAAAAACATTAGTAAAATATTTTGTACCGTATAATTCCTACAATTAAAATGCATACCAACTCTCGTGTTCTAAGTAAAATATAGAAAAACTAACTATTTTCTGCAAAATCAGATGTACTTACACAATGCTATTGATAGTCTTACATCTCCCTGCTTCTTATGAGTATACTGTAGAAGAAATAGCATGGTCATATTTGATATATAAGTAATTTCAAGCTTATATTTAGGTGGAACTGTGAACAAAGACAAAGTAGCACATTACTTTGTCTCCCCTGAAGCTTTGCTTCTAGTCTGGCTCACGAGCGAGCATCGGAAGAGTGGTTTGAGTCCACTCACCTGGATCAGCCCATTGAGGCAGGTAGACGTACCAGTAACGCTGGGGGTCGTGTGACAGTTTTGGGGCACCTCAATCGCCCCTTCTCTGAAGTGGGAAAGAGCAGAGAGATTCTGCTCCCCCAACGGTTTGAATCTGAGCCAGAGCACCTTGGCTAGATAAAGGTGGTAATTCCTTTGTTTCTTGGGTGTTTCTGTGTGTCTGTTCCTCTGTGGACTTGGACTAACTGATGAAATTTTTGGACATGGGACAGTCTGGTCTTGGGTGTATGGTCTTGGGTGCGGAGTCAGCTGCCCCAGGGCTCCCCTTAGATGCGCGCTAGCTCTGCACTGCGATCTGCCAGAGACTGCTGCTAGTCTCGTGAGGGAGCCACTACAGCGTGAAGGGTCCCACACGCCGTGGCGGGAATGCTTGCTGTGGTGGGAACGCTTGCGGGTAGCTGGCGAGACGCATGGATCTGGCCACCCCAGGGCTGGGGCTCCGGTGGCGCCTCGGAAATGCTTGTTTACCGTGGCTAGGGTAGTGGTGCGTGTCTCTCCACCCGGGAACTGTGGTGTAACAAGGACTTGCCTTGGCCCCTTGCCGGGCATGGAATACAGAGGAAGCAGCTTCAGAATCAGCCTTGTGGGGAGTAAGCTAGGGTGAGCAGCAGAGTTCATGGCGCTGAACCAGCAGAGCTGCCTGGCTCCTCCCCTCTGCCGCTTTCCTCCCCCAAACAGTTTTATAATCCAGCAGATCATCTGGGGGAAGCCGGGCTGGGGAACAGGCGGGTGTGAGGAGCACATGGAGCAGGAGGGGGGGTGGCTTGGAGTATAATCAGCTGGAGCTCACCTCTCCTCCTCTTCCATCCAGGGAACTTAAGTTAATTGCTGCTCTGCAAACCATGCAGTGATAAAAGAAGGTAATGCACTTGACTGTAATGTGTAAGATTGCAGGCAAGTCCAACAAAAAGAGTTTATTCCATCTGTTTAAATATATGACCATTATATGATTAATTTCAACTGATCTTAAGTGGTTAATATGATCAAAAGTAATTGGGTATATTTAAGGTTAAATTCAAACTTATTTAAAATGTATATATGTGCCTATGTGTTTATAAGGTCTATAAATGCATATGTTTAAAATAACAACAATATAGATTTCCATGTGGTATGTGATATGCCTCACCAACATCTTGAGATTGCCACATGGGTAATGTGATCACCATCTTGAGATTCCCGTGTGGTATATAATGAGTCCGACATCTTGAGATAGCCACATGGAGTGGTTCAAAAAGAGATTACAGAGGAGTCTCAGTTTACATTGGTATTGGTTTTAAAAATCAAATTGTTTGCACTGGTAAATTCTAGTTTTATTTTATTTTATTTTTTTTAAATTTCAAAATTTATATATATATTTTTTAAATTTATTTATTTTTATCTCAATCACAGGTTAGGTACTTTGAATCCCAGGCGTAGCCCCCTCCCTCAGTCCCTCCTACCCTCCCACTCCCTCCCTCATCTCCCTCCTCCCCGCCCCCTTCAAGTCCACCAACAGGGGAGGACCTCCTTCCCTTCCATCCAACCCCAGCTTATCCTGACTCCTCAGGGCTG
>CM053749.1:26292-53896 GCA_028658305.1 Pachyuromys duprasi
AAAACGGCACCCGGTTCCTCCCCAGACTGCCCGCGAGACTGTGCGATCCAGTCTATTATGGCGGGTGCGGGCGCCCAGCGAGGCTGCTCGTTCAGATCAGAGCTGTGCGCTGCTGGTCACCAGGAAATTTCTCCAGGTAATACCTGGGTGTCCCTAGGGTTTTCCCACTTGATTTTCTCACCGTAGGAGTTCCGCTCACCTGGCACTCACAATGCTGGCGTTTTAGGTCCCAGAGTTCAGTCTCCTGGTCGCTGCGTTGTTTCTGCTCTCCTACTCCTCAGACACAGTGTTCTCTCGTGGCAGCCATCTTGGATCGCCAAATTCTAGTTTTAAAATATAGTTTTGACTTTTAAAATTTGACCTCTAGTTTTGGTTATGCTTTATGATTTCTCTCCTACCAAATGGTACTTTGTTTTGATATTTCAAAAACATGTTTTAGAGAATGTTTAAATGTTTAAGGCTATAAAATGTTTAAAGTTTATCAGGCATTTTAGATGATGATCTTGGTCTCAATCCTATGGGGAAAGACAAAAATACTTTCGTATTTATTTTATTAGTTTTACTAAATAAAACCAAGCCATATGGTTTAAGGTAATTGAGAAAATTGCAGTTTTTACAGTGTATTATGAGGAAAGCTGTTTGTTAAGCTGCTTTGTTTATCGAGAAATATGTTTCCACCCTGGTCTTCACCTTGAGACAAAGAAAAGAGAAAGTTTCACCAAGCTCCTTAAAACTTGTTCCAAGTTACTTAGAGTTTGTTCATGTGACCTTAGACCATATCTGCTACAGGAAAGATTTTAAAAAGAGCTTAGCAATTTCAAAACTTCTTTTTGTATTGATGTGACTTGTTTCTGCTTTGCCTAAAAAAAAAAAATTGTGAAATAAGCCCACGCTGGGCTCTGGCAAGATCATGTCAGGATGAAAAGGATTTTAATGGAAGTTTTTATGTTGTCTGAAAAGCAAGAGAGAGAGAGAGCAAGAGATATTTTAAAAATTGCTTGTCTAAAATAAAAATGTCTGGTTAAGCCAGAAGAACGAAGCTAGGAACTTGAAGGTATATAGAATGTTGCAGAAGGTTAGTGCATGTATGTATAAAGAGCCAGAGAGTTAATATAATTTGAGAAAAAACTGTATTTAAAAGTATGTTGTACTTCATTTAAAAGGCTGGTGATTCTTCATTACAAAATATTTTCTTATGCTCTTTTAAGGGGGAAAAATTCTGGCTGATAGGTTTGGTGTAGCCAGAATAGTTTGTATGGTTTAAAATTGCTCTATACTGTTCTGTTATGCAGTTGGTTCTAAAATTTATTTAGTCACAATGTTAGATCTTTTGGTTATAAAAAAATCTGTAAATGCTTCACAGAGCTTACTGTATTGTCAGAGGTAACAGTGCCATCAGCAACACCTATTGGCTATGTTTAGTATTGTCAGCCATAGCCTGAGGTAACACATGGCTAACCGCCATGATGGTTCAGGGATAGAAAGAATAGAGCTATGAGTTTTGCTGACATCTTTGTTTAGGTCTATCAGTTATGTTCAGTCCTCTCTTTAGTGCTAAGCGCAAAGCTTTTTGCTGTTCAAATTTTAATACAAGTGGTAAGATCAGCAAAATTTGCTAGCCTCTCTATGAACTGTATCTGATTAAAAGGTCTACTTTGATTTTAGTTCAGAAAGAGCAGATTTAAAGTTATGCTAACAACTGCAGTTGGTTAAAATGTTGAGCTTTTCCTAGTCTCTTTGTTAAGGTTTTGGTTAAGCCTAGGATGGGTAACTATAAAGCTTGCCTATGTAGATCTACTTAAATTATAGTTCTAAAACATGCATCTAAGGAATATGCCAGAATTAGAGAGTATGGCATGCTATTTTATAGGACACAGTTTAGAGCAGATGATAAAGGTAGATAAAGAGTAACTCAAACATGCTGGCCCTCAAGCTTGTCAGAGATCTGATGAATATGGCATTTTAATATATGTAAGCTTATTGTCACAGAGAGTCCCAAAATCCTGGCAGTAGTTCCCCCAAGGTCTCTGAGAAGATTTGGACATGACAGATGACTGCAACTTTGGATTGTGGTATGCTAACCACTGGGCAATACTATCTCAACTGGCCCACTGCCAGGGCCCAGCCTAACCTGTGGACAAAGCCATGGACACCTGGAGAGCCATTGTTTAACATTGCAAGAGGCAAGGTGAAATCAAACTCTCATGTTCCCCTTTCCACAGAAGCAGTTTCTCATCTGTGCCTGGCTGAACTGCCTCTGCTCACGATGCCAGGAGACCACACAAGCCAGGGACACTGCCTAGGTGATGGACTAATTAGTCATCTCTGTCATTTTGATTGGCACATGGATTGGTATATTTGTTTAGCTTATAATTTTATTCTTTTCAGGTCTCTGATCACCTTGACAGCTATGCTAAGCTAATCGTAGCTTTTCAGCTAGAGAGCAGACAATTAGATCCACTGTTAGCCCATTGGTCAGTTCATTAGCTAGCTAGAACTACTAGGTACTAGATCTCTTGTTTAGAAAAGCAAACAGGTTTGCTTTGCTCACAGGCTTCATGTCTGTTGCCTGTGTCTTAAGATATATAGCTGGATAAAAAGATAAAAAAGAGCTGGATAAAAGGAGCTTATGTAGGGTCTGAGGAGATAGGAGTTTAAAAATCTAGAGAGTGTTGTTTGGTCTGGGAAAAATGTTTCAGGGATGACAAATGCAAAAATATTAGAGAGTCTATGTGTTTTAAGGTGTATAAATATAAGTTATAATATAAAAATTATTTAAGATATTAAAAATAGGAGATGCTTTAGATTTCTTCCTCCTTGCTACTGTTGTGTTTATGTTATAAGATTTCAGAGGTTCAGAGTTTTGGCATTGATCAATGATCTGATAAGTTAATGGAGCACTGACAGCTTATTATTCAGTCACCAACTTGAGATTTTAATTTCCTTTGGTTGTTTTCTAAAGATAGATTCAAAGGTGCTTCTTATCATGATAAAAACATCTATTAGATGTGTATATCTGACCCAAAGTCATAGCTTTTACTATGGTATTTTTAATATCTGCCATTTCTGAGATACTTTGACACAGATATACCTTAAACCTATTCCTTCTAGTTGCTTTGTTAAGAAAAGTCTGAGCATCCAGGGTTTAGCAGTAAAGCCATTAATATATTTCTGCCTAACTTTCCAATGTGACATGGTGATGCAAGCTAAAAGTAGATGCTAAGTGTACGAAAAATGGCTGAGCTCCATTGGTGGCTGATTATTGACAGCTGTGTCCACAGTTAAAGTGTTAATGTTTCAGACTACGGACACACCTAAGTTGTTTATAAAAAATGCAAAACAAACAGCTAACTGGTGCCCATTCCGTTAGGCATAGTTTTACTTGTTACTCTCAGAATGTTGTTATGTTACTTTTCTGAGTTTTTAATATATTTCCTTTTGTGTACCAAAAATTCATATGAGTTTCAGGCAATCAAAGGTCATGAGACCTGGATCCCAGATCCAGTTTGGGGATTCCTCACTTCCCATTTAATAGATAAATCTTAACTTCTGCCTCTAGTCTAAATTTGTTTCAGATTTTCACCTGGTTGACTCTATCCCCAGATCAGCTATGGACTGTGAGCTGAAATTTAGACTTGCTAAAAGCTGACAAGATCGCTCCCCATTTCTTCAATTGGATCAACTAACCAGATGTTTGGGACTGCCCCATTGTCCAGCCTTTGACTAGCATTTCAGCCTCCCTAGCCCCTGATGCCAACGGTCCAATATTCAGCACTGAAGAAGCTCCAGAAGATGGACCTTCAGCCCAAATGCCACCTTACAGGCTGAAATGCTAAATCAAGGGGGGGCACCCCAAGAAAAACCTTCACCCCACAGCTGCTTCATGATTGAAGCAGTTACTAGAAGAAGGGGGAATGAAAGGAACAGGCTAACTTTACAGGTTGCTTTATAAATTCTGTACCCCATGTTAAAGTAAATTTTCCTAGCACTTTTGCAGAAAGCAGAAAGAAGAGCTGGTGAATTGAAACAAGACCCCACCCCGTTGCAAAGGAATGCAAAAGGTCTCCTCCCAGCCATGGAGGGGTGTCCAGATCTGCAGTAGAGAAAACGTTGCCTAGCAACCGGTCCAACTGTCACAGCTCCCCCACCCACATTGGGGCCGGATCAGATGGACTTGGTATCTAAAATGAGCCAATCATTTTAAAAGTCAGCTACCCAATCCAGTGTTGCCAAGCTTGCAACCTCAGATTCCCGCGCTTCTTCCTTTAAAAACTTCAGCCTTCTGTCTCTCCTTGCTGTTCCTTGCCGCTTTTGTGTGGGGCAGCACCATCGCGATGGCTCAAATAAAACTTCCTCTTGCTATTGCAACGATGATTGGTCTCCTGAGTTCTCCTCACCCCCTCAGGAAGTTAGGGTCCCCCCAATTGGGCCTAACAACTTCATAGTATTGATTCAACTTTTTGTCTTAACATATTTTTAACTGAGTCATTAATAATTGCCCCTGAGTCTCTAAAAAGCCATACCAATATTTTGTGTTTTTTTGAAATTTTGAATCATGGAAAAATCATGTATCATCAAACATACAATAAAGTATCATGTTTTCCACTATTGCTCAACTGTAACAGAAGCTGTGTGGACTGAGATTTGTAATTTACATTGTAGAAATAATAGTATGCATATAGAAGCTGTACTATCTCAAGAGATTCTAATTACTATGAAGAATATATACATATTTGAATGTACATGTTTAATCAATTGTCATTCACATTTGGTATTTCTAGCACATGAATACATAGGTCAATTAAATTAGTATCATCCCAGATCTATCTGATCAGAACTTAGAAATGCTGATGACAGAAATGTTTCTCACTTATCTGGTGAAGAAAAAAGTTCCATAGATTTGTAATATAATTGCTGTCTAAGTAGACATTTTACTTCTTATAACCAAATTAAATAAGGGTAAATTATAGATGAATATCTAATGACACATTCCACCTGTCTCTAGCAAAATGTAGTATTCAGTTTTGGTCATGAAGGACTAATATTGAAAGATATTAATTTCAATTTTATCTGTGTGCTTTCACATTAAACTCTACTATGATTGTACAGAAAGTACATGGTATTCAAACTGAATATCTTGTGTTAGTTTTCCATATTTCACAAAACTCATGGGGTGAAATTCAAACAGGAATTCATTGAAAACTACATCTGCAATGTGTTTCCCTCTTTCAAAGTAGTTGCAATTACAGTTGGCTTGACCAATTTTTGAGTTTGAGTTCTGAGAAGTCTGACTTTAAGTGTGCTAGTATGGTTCCATGGTCATATCATTTTCTATCCAATAGAAGCTAAGGATGAATTGCAACCCAAAGCAGCTATGATAATGCACTGTGAAGCCTTCCAAATATGCTTGATATAAGGGTTTTAAAAATTTAGAGAATTTTCTGAGTTTTATGTGGAATAAGTACCAAAATATTTCTGGATTCAGATATTTCTTCACATTAGATCAAGCTTTTAAAATGCTTGATGTTTTAGGAAGAGCTTCATGAATGTAATTGATTATTCCTTAGGTTTTTGTATAATGTTGGGACTTTGTAAAAGATTTTAGGTAAGGTTCCTATTTACAGGTAAATAGCATCAGGTATTGTAATTATACCTACCTTTGATTGGGTTTCCCTCTTATTATGTGTGAATGTATTTTGGGGAATTGTCATTGTGCATCACGCAAGTGCCAGTAACCAGTAATGGCATCTTTAAGATCCATAGTGTGACAATGCTTGCCCTGAAAATAGTCAATCAATTTCCTTGGGACAATAAGAAAAAAGAAACCTGCAATATATTTTTACTTCCATATCATTTTTTACTCCTTTCTTGAAAGGGAAATATTCTTATACACAGTAATATTTGTTTCAAGATGAAGTCTGAATGTTCAGTACTCATGTAAATTGCCTTTGCAGTTGGCAAAATTAGGTCTAAATGCAGTTAATGTGTGCTGTTGGCATTTCCCATCTTTTCTAAAATTAGTTAAAAGTAGTCATTAATTATCACATATTATTCTGAACAAAATTTTGGCTTACCATAATAGAATTTTACTGGATTCGACATGGTAAAATTATTCAATTTCACACCCCACTGTCTTCATCCTAAGCTAAAAAGATTCTGTGAGCCTATTACAGAATTTGCGAATATGTAGATGTTCTAGGTGTTTGTTCTGTGGTAAATGTTGGTGTCTGGATAAACCTGTGCACAGTAGGGCAGGTGACTGAGTGACTGGTCTCTGACTATAATAGCCAAGAAGTATTACAATAAAACACTGAGAGCAACTTCTTTCTTCAAGTAGTAATAAACTGTGAATGTGTGTGAAGGAAGCTGCACACTTCAGAGTGAAAGACAGAAGATGATTTCAGGGATATGTCAACCAAATATTTTTCTGTCGTAATATTTCTCTGTCAGTTCTTGAATATTAACAGTTACACAAATTGTATGTCACATCATCAGATAACTCACTCTTCCAAATTCTGTTCCATTATCAAAAAGTTTAAATTAATATCAGCAATGCACAAGATAATGTAGAAATAAGATACAGACCTAGAGTCTAGGGAATGATTTTCATCAGTCTTGACTCTATGTTTCATAGATTCTGGACTGCTAATGTTTCCAAATTATAATTCACATTCACGCTTCTTAATGTTTTAATTTTAGCAATTATTTGTTTACAAACACTTTTTTATATATAAGCATGCTATCATTATAAACAAAAAGAAAGATTAAAATATCCAGATCTAATTCATACCCTCAAGAAAGTCAGCCGAAATGAGCATAAAATGCTAATTCCAATATCCAAATTTTCAGAGACTGCATATACGAATACGAGCAAATACCATGTACTGGCAGAAAATAAAGGCTATCTTACACATTTCTCATTACCTGTGGCTACGCTAAGTTCATATGATAAATATCAAACCAGTATGGTCATCAGAAGTGTTATTCTCATTTGATTTCAAATTCTACACTCAACAAAGTATTTTCATTCATGAAGGAGTAATATAAAACCATGGAAATGGAAAGTTCTATTCATGGACAGATAAGAAATATTGCTTTTACCATACAAATACTTTCTCTCTAAACTCTTTTTATTACATGCACATACACAGACACACACACACACACACACACACACACACACACACACACAGAGAGAGAGAGAGAGAGAGAGAGAGAGAGAGAGAGAGACAGAGAGAGACAGAGAGAGACTAGCACATACATGATACACTACACACTCACAAGCATTCATACAATCCTAGCGCTACCCAAAGTAAGGGTCTCCCTGCCCAGCAGACAAATAGTGGATACCACTGAGCTGACAGATCTCCTACACTCTTGTTTACCCCTGTGGGCCCAAATCCGAGAATAGAAAACAGGGGGATCCTCTGTACTTTCCAATTAGGCCTGCTAGTGAGTGAGTGCACCCTCAAGTGAGTGATTGCAGAACCCCAGATCCAGAGTCCCTCTATGCCAGCCAGATATCACATCCCTCCCACCCACACACCCACTGTAGGCAACATAGGGATTCTTGGGGCAGCATTCTCCACATTGAAACCCCTGTTCTATATAGGTCTATCCGTGGAGTCCATGCAAACCATTCCTGGAGCCCATACAGATCTGAATACCAGAAGGTCAGGAATACCTGTAGGCCACTGAGGTATTCAGGGCACCTGTGCATGTGCGTTGTGCCCATGAACAGCACTAACACCTGCACTCCCTCCTGCACCTCATCTAGTGCTTAAGCTCCACATTCCAAGCATCTACATGCTCTAGCATCCTCTCCTTCAAGGTATACTTCCACACACACACCCATGCTTGCTTGCCCTCACTTGTGCACCTGCACCTGCAACCTTCCACTCTTAGCTACAGCTGAAAGACTAACATACATTCTCAAACCGGTGGGCCTCTCTCATCTTCCTGAAGAATACTCCAGACACCAAAAAAGGATGGACCAAGTTAGAAGTGCAGACGCCAGCAACAAACAGCAAAGGTTACAGATAAGCCGATGGCTAGAGGTCAGCATAAGAACACACCCAACAAAAATGAGGACATCATGATTTCATCAGAAATGCCAAAAATCAATGGACATGCTAATTCATTGGAATCATGGGAAAATGATCTCAATTTTATGCTTATCCATTTAGAGGCACATAAAGAGGAAATGAACAAATCTCTCTTTCTCTCAAAAAAAAAAATCCAGGCAAATACAGCCAAACAAAAAGAGGCACAAATGGAGACACAATTAATGGCATATAGAAAGGACAAAAAATAGAGGCCATTTTGTAAAGACAGGAATCCATATTCAAACAGATGAAGAGAATGGTACAAGACAGAATTAGAATCAATAAAGAAAGCACAAACAGAGAAAACCCTGGAGTTGGAAAACTTAAAAAGATCAGGAACCACAAAGGTAAGCATCACCAATAGAATACAAGAGATGGAAGAGAGAATCTCAGGTGCCGAAGATACACTTACAGAAAATGATACTTCTCTCAAAGAAAAAGTAAAATCAGAAAAGTTCCAAAACAAATGATCGAAGAAATCAAGGCCAACATGAAAAAAAAATCTAAGAATAATAGGAATAGAAGAAAAAGAAGATTCTAGGCTCCAAGGTCTAGAAAATATTTCAGGCAAACCACTCCTAGGCATATATCCAATAGATGCTCAAGAACATAACAAGGACATTTGCTCAACCGTGTTCAAAGAAGCTTTATTGTAATAGCCAGTACCTGGAAACAACCCAGATGTCCCTCAGTTGAGGAATGGATACAGAAATTGTGGTACATTTACACGATGGAATACTATTCAGCAATTAAAAACAAGGAAATCATGAAATTTGCAGGCAAATGGTGGGAACAAGAAAAGATAATCCTGAGTGAGTTTTCCCAGAAGCAGAAAGACACACATTGTATATACTCACTTATATTAGATATTAGACATAGAATATAGGATAATCATACTAAAATCTGTACACCTAAAGCTAAGCAAGAAGAAGGACACTGGGTAAGATGATCAATCCTCACTCAGAAAGGCTAATGGGATGGACATTGGAAGAGGGAGAAAAAGGGAACAGGGCAGGAGCCTATCACAGAGGGCCACTGAAGGACTCTATCCAGCAGGGTGTTTAAGCATGTGCTGAGGCTCATAGCCAAACTTTGGGCAGAGTGCAGGGAATCTTATGAAAGAAGGGGGAGATAGAAAGACCTGAAGGGGACAGGAGCTCTATAAGGAGAGCAAGAGAATCAAGAAATCTGGGCCCAGGGGTCTTTTCTGAGACTGATACTCCAACCAAAAACCATTCATGGAGATAGCCTAGAATCCCTGCACAGATGTAGCCCATGGCAGCTCAGTATCCAAGTGGGTTACCTAGTAAGAGGAACAGGGACTCTGTCTAACATGAACTCAGTGGCTGGCTCTTTGGTTACCTTTCCTTGAGTGGGGAGCAGCCTTATCAGCCCACAGAAGAAGACAATGCATCCAGTACTTATAAGACCTGATAGGCTAGGGTCAGATAGAAGGGGAGGAGTACCTCCCCTATCAGTGGACTTGGGATGGGGCATTGAAGGAGATGAGGGAGGGTGTGTTTGGCAGAGAATGAGGGAGTGATACAAAGCTACAGCTGGAATACAAAGTGAATAAACTGCAATTAATATAACCCTGGCCCTAACCCTAATCCTAACACTAACCTTAGCCCTAGCCCTCTAATCCTAACACAAACACAAACCCTAACCTGAACCCTAACTCTAACCCTAACCATAACCCTACCCATAACCCTAACATAACACTGGCCCTAGCGCTTGCCCTAGCCCTAACCCTAACTCTAACCCTCTAACCCTAAATGTAACTGTAACCCTAAACCTGACCCTAGCCCTAGCCCTTACCATAGCCCTAACCATCACTCTATCTGTAACCATAACCATAACTTTAACCCGAATCCTAGTCCTAGCCCTAACTAACTAATCCTAAAATTAACCTTAACTCTAACATTAACCCAAACCCAAAACCTATCCCGAACCCTAACCCTAACCCTCTAACCCTAAACCTAATCCTAACACTAACCCTAAACCTAATCCTAATATTAACCTAACCCCAACCTAGCACTGGCTTTAGGCTTAGCCTGAGACCTAGCCCTAGCCCTAACCCTAACCTAATCCTAACTATAACCATAACCCTAGCCTTAGCCCTAGCCCTAACCCTAACTCCCTAACCCTAAACCTAACCCAAACCTGAACCCTAACCTAAACCCGAACCCTAACACTAAACCTACTTCGTATTTATAATTGATATATCTTTTAGTTAAACTGCGGTTATTCCTAAACCAGCTGCATAACAAAATCACCACACAGAGACTAGTATTTATTTAATTAAACTAGAGCACAATGCTGGGCAATAGTTATTCCATCATAAACCTCCAAACCCGCGTACTTTCCTACCAATAGAGTCACCCATTATACTTGCTTTTAGTGATATCTGGGGTCCGCTTCATTTCTCCACATGGTTCCAATAAATATCTTTTTTTTTCTCCATCTATTGTGATTGGAAATTTTGCTGGGTATAGTAGTCTGGACTGACACCTGTGCCCTCTCAGAGTCTGCAAGATGTCTTTCCAGGCCCTTCTGATATTTAGGGTCTCTGTTGAGAAGTCAGGGGTGATTCTGATAACTTTGCCTTTATATGTTACTTGCCCCCTTTCCCTTGCAGCTTTTTCTTTTTCTTTGCTCTGTGCATTTAGTGTTTTGATTATTATGTAGTGGGAGGATTTTCTTTTCTGGCCTAATCTATTTGGTGTTCTGTAGGTCTTTTGTATGTTTATAGGCATTTCATTTTTAGGGGAATTTTTCTTTGGGAATATTTTCTTCTATGATTTTGTTGAAAATATTTGTCTGGGTCTTGGAGCTGGGAATCTTCTTTTTCTTCTATTCCCATTATTCTTAGGTTTTGTCTTTTCATGGCATCCTTGATTTCATGGATGTTTTGTGTCAGAAACTTTTTTTTAGAATTAACATTTTCTATGACAGATGTATTGATTTCTTGGATTGTATCTTCTACACCTGAGATTCTTTTCTCAATCTCTTGTATTCTGTTAGTAATGCTTACCTCTGTAGTTCCTATTTTCTTCCCTAAGTTTTCCATCCCCATGATTTCTTTAGTTTGGGTTTTCTTTATTGTTTCTATTTCCATTTTCAGGTCTTGAACTGTCTTATTCATTTCCTTCACCTTTTGTTTGTATTTTCCTATCTTTCTTTAAGTGATTTATTAATTTCCTCTTTAAAAGCATCTGTTTGATTGTGTTTTCCTATGCATTTTTAAAGGGATATATTTGTTTCCTTTTTAAATGCTGCTATTATCTTCAAAAAACATAGATTTAACGTTATTTTATTGTGTTTCAGTTGTGTTAGGGTATCCAGGTTGGCTTGCAGTGGGATATCTGGGTTCTGGAGATGCCATATTACCCTGGCTTTTGTTGATTGTGTTCTTATGCTGGCCTTTAGACATCTGGTTTTCTTTGGCATTGGCTGGATGTTCCTAGAGCAGCGCTCCTTGGATAGTGGGTGTAGTTGTGGACTGGCTGCTGTATCTTAGGAAATAGCCCACAGTTCTCCTCAGTTGGCTGTGTCTCAGACCCATTGGCAGGGGATTGGAGTAGACGGGGTCTCTAGCCTGTATGATCCTGAGGACTGGCAGGTCTCAGGAACCAAGGAACCCTCCTCTCATTGGGGAACTTCCGTAGTCACCCCACCACTCCATGGCCTCTGAGCTCAAGCTGACCAGACACCATGCAAGCTGAGTGCCACCATTTTGGAGCAAGATCCTGTATGTTCCTGAGATCTGGTCCATCTCCTCAGAGTAAACAGGTAGAGCTGTGGACCAGAGGTTGGGATTGTTTAACTGGATTCAGGGAGTTTTGTTGGTCAGAGGCTGAAACCATGCGTTCCTGGAAGCTGGAAGCTTTCCTTGGGAAGATGGGAATGGCTGGGTGGTCAGAGGCTGGAAATGCTTGTTCCCAGCACCCATGAGCTCTCCTATCACCTGGAAAACACAGACTCTGGCATTTTGAAGTCTGCAGCATGGCCTCTCACTAGCTTTGCAGTCACTGCGGTCCTACTACTCAGAAAACATGTGCACTCTATGCCACCATCTTAGATCTCCTGGGTCAAGCATTTCTAATGGCTAAGAATTCTTAAGGGGGCAGTTGAGAAACAACTGGTTTTGGTATAATATTCTTAAGGAATGTAAACAATTTATTCTAGTTCATTCAAAGGTTGATTTCTCTACCTCACTATCTGGTTTCAATTGGAGCATTGCATTGTGATGCTTATGTAAACATGCCACCATTTGTTCTCTGTTTTGTCAATAAAACAACCAGGCAATGCTGAGCAATGGAGAGAATAGGTTGGGACATCCTGGTCTGGAAGGGAGGAGAAAGAAGGAGTGGGAGGAGAGACCCGAGAGGAGAGGGTTGGGAAACATCAGGAGAAATGAACTGGACCTAAGATATGACTAAAAAGGGACTATAATGAGGGAAGTATGAATGGGAGGAAGCTATGCAGGCTTGGAGGTTTAGGATAGAGTAATTATTATCCATCATTGTGCTCTAGGTTAATTAAATAATTCCTAGTCTCTATGTCATGATTTGGGTATACAGCTGGTTTAGGAATAACCAATGGTTAGATAAAAGATAAATAAATGTTAAATATTAATAATCATCAACAAACTAGATCCTTTACAGGGCCAGGTACACAATATATATCACACTACACCCTCCTTTCACCCAGGGCATGACGTTCTATAAGTCAACAGAGGTTATCAGGCCCTGGAAAACAGTCTGCCTATAGTGGCTGCCAGAACCCACAGGGTCAGAGTTAGCCATGTCCCTCCTCCTGTGTTCTGTAGTCAAGTGACTTGGAGCACACCAAGACATCCAGAACCATGTGTGAGTTGATGGAGGAGGCTTGAACAATTGCGGACAGAAGAGTCATGAATGTTCAAGCTGCTTGTTAGAGGGCTAAGTGGAAGTCAAAATGAATAGCAGCCTAATCCTACCCCTAACTGTGGTGTTTTGTATAGGTTTTGGTCCCATACATTCATATATTCGAATGCTTGGCCCATAGGGAGTGGCGCTATTAGGAGGTGTGGCTTTTTTGGAGTAGGTGTGGTAAAAAAGTGTGTTTGTTGGATTGGGACTTGAGGTCTCCTATGCTCAAGCTCAGCCCAGTGTGGGACAAGTTGTAGAACTCCCAGCTCCTCCAGTACCAAGTCTTCATGCATGTTGCCAGGCTTCCCACGGTGATAATAATGGACTAAATCTCTAAAACTGTAAGACAACCCCAATTAAATGTTTTCTTTTATAAGAGTTACTTAGTCATGGTGTCTCTTCACAGACATGAATCCCTAACTAAGACACTAACCTAATTGTAGAGCTATATGTCACAGAATCATATGAAACTTAGTTTCTAAAAGAAAAGAGAAGCTTTGTTTTCAAAAGAAAAGTGTGCAATGCTAATGTTTTTATAGAGAGACAGAAAGAGGTGATAGGAAGGTCCCTGGAAGCTCACAGGCCAGATAGGGTGGCATACACAGTAGCAAATTACAAAGTATGTATCCTCAAAAAAAGGTAAAAAGTAAGGTCTGACACGTAAGAATGTCCTCTGACCTCCACACCTGAACCCTGACATGTATGTGTTCATCTAAACTCAACCATTCTCACACGTTTAAACACAAACACAGAGCACAGGATGGGAACCAAAACTTTACTATATAGGTATTTGGGAGACATTTATTGAAACAACATTCATGCATTTTGGTGGCATTAAACCATATTCTGTGGCTTTAACCCTTAAAAATTTAGCTTTGAAAGTCTGGATTCCTCTTTATCACAGTAGTTAAATTTTACTTCCAGCATAAAATCTGTCACTACTCTCACTACCCACTTCATGTAAATCACTCATTCATTCAGCAAATATTCATAGGTTTCCCAGAATGTTCCCAGCCCTGTTCTAGATGTTGGGAATAAATCAATGAACAAAAGAAGCAAAAATCCTGATCTTTATGCAGCTCACACTCAACAGTCAAAAAAAAAAAACCAAAAAACAAAAACAACAACAACAAAAAACAAAACAGTGAGTGGTAGGTGGTAGAAAAGAAAGTTTCTATGGGAAAGTACAGTGATAAAGGGGAATTGAAGGGACAGGTGGTTCAGTAACAAGAGGCAGCCTTGTTGAGAGAGTGGGCAAGAAATGAGCAAAGGATTACTCCAATAAATAACACCAAGTTGCTCCAGTCTTTCTTGCAGTGTTTTTATATTAAGGGTTCTGAAAGCACATACTAGGTCATAATTTTAGCAATAACTTTTTAGAATAAACGGAAATATTTTTATATTATATTGACTCAGTTTTAGAAACAAAGGATACATTATCCCCATTATTAACATATTTATTTCCCTTTATAATCCATACTTTACAGTATTGGGTAGAGATTGTAGGAACCACATTTCACTGACTTTGGAAGCACCATTACCATGATTTGGATATAGTTTGTGTCTCATAAAATTGCAGTTGTTTAAAGCTTGGTTTTAGCGAGGTGATGTTGGGAAAAAGGAGTGAGAGTTCATTAGAAAGACACTGATGTTGTTCACAAGGGTCTCAATAATTTCATGTTAGAGTGAGTTAATATAAATAAACAAGACTGGTAACTCCTGGGTTTCTGGCTTCTTATGTCACTTATGTTACTATGTGACTTTATTCTTTTCCTCATTCTTCTGTTAATGATGCCCTGAGGTCCTTACCAGAGCTGAGTTGGTGTGAATCCATGCCCTTAAACCTCCAAACCTATGAGATAAATAGAACTCTTTCCTTTTTAAAGTACCCATTATTGAGCACTTTGCTATAGCAACAGACAACAAACCAATACATCACAGGGGTGTCTTTCTTCTGAATTTTGCTGATACCTATAATAGGTAACTTCTAGTAAAATTTTCTGGCAACTGAGAACAGATTTCTTAACAAAGCATATTATTGACCTTTTCAAAAACTTTGGGAGATTTTGCCTGGGGAGACACAACACAAACAGATTCACCTCAGAAAGGGAATCTGTTATAGACCAAAGCATAATTTGATAAACCAGCATTTTTACTGGGATTACTAACAGGAATATGGGTGAGGGGTTACTTAAAAAAAATAGGGATGACTCATAAAAGCTGCAACCCTGGAGTTTCCTGCACAGCTTGAGGAAACTAGTCAGATCTCTTTTTCTCTGCAGTTGAGATGGTCAGTTTCCTACTCCAGAGGTTGTTTACATGTGGCCTTTTTGTGAAGGAAATAGCCTCAAAACAGAATGAAGGAATTCTTTATTTTAGTTTATGGTTTCAAAGCTATTGTGTAGCTGCTTCCTGCATATTGAAATATTTGGGAGGAGCAGAAGGGGGAACTCACAGGAAACATATTCAGAGGCCCATGAAGCTGGTGGTTCTTCCCTGAGGAATATGTTCTCTGTGAGAGAGGAGTCTCTTCAATGGAGCTGGCTGCAAGTTGTTCAAGAAACTCCAGTGATGCAACTTTTATCACCCATGATAGTGTATGTTTTAAAGTGATGTGACTGTCTGAGCCACCCAGGTTTCTGTAAGTAGCCCCTCTACTATGTTCCTGTAAGCAATCCGAATAAAGTCAATGGTTTACCAAGCTACTCTCAAGCAGAATAATTTTCTTGGTCTGTTTTCATTGACTTATTTGGCTAAAACCTTTTCATAGGAAATGTCATACAAGAGTGTTTAATTCACGGTTGCTTGGGCCTGTGTACTTGATCACAATATATGATGGCAAAAGTATGTGGTAGAGGAGGTTATTCACCTCGTGGTAGACAATAAACAGAGAGAAACAGAGGAAGGAAAGACCTTTAAAAACACACCTCCAGGTTAGGAGCTCCACAAGGAGAGAAAAAAATATCTGGGCCCAGGGATCTTTTATGAGACTGATACTCCAACCATGGCAATTAGAAGATAACCTAGAACCCCTGCACAGATGTAGCCCATGGCAGCTCAGTGTCCAAGTGGGTTCCCTAGTAATGAGAACAGGGACTGTCTCTGACATGAACTCAGTGTTGGGATACAAAGTAAATTAATTAATAAAAAAGTAAAAATTTAAAAATATTAAAAAAACCCACATCTCCAGTAACCTACTTTCTCTACTAAAATCATTCTCTCAAATGGCATCCACTGCCTCCCAAAATGTCATCACCATCTGGTATCAAGAATTCAACACAATGAGCCTACTGAGGACATTTCATATTCAAGCAATAACACAGAGGATGTGTTACCTAGGGGATACCTAGGGGACCCCTGTCTTGTGAATCTCATTTGTATAGTTCAGGCATTTTCAGGTTCTTTAGACTTACCCTGCTATAACTCAGTATCCTTGCTGACTAATTAGTGGTTCACAATCATTCCCTCTTCAACACAACTTATATTAATCCAGGAGGAGGGCATCTTCAAAGTTAATTCCTTCTTTGGGTTCTCTGCCTCAACCTACAGGTAATGGCTACTACCTGTAGTACTATTCTTGTATCCTTTAGAGTTCTTATTCCCTTCAGTAGTTTATACCCTTTATTAGGTAATAATTATTTATATTCTGTGTCCATTGGTTAAGTTACTTGTGTGGTTACTTTCTCATGGGTGGGTGTTGTTTGACACATAAACATTAAACTCAGCTTAGTGACAGAATGTGGGAATGATGAGATGGTGAGTACTGACTGGGTATCAGGTATCAAGGTTCTAAGCTGACATTCAAAATGGACATTAGATTGTTTGGAATTGCCCTAACTGATTATGTTCTTTATAACCGTCTCTGAAAATGCTTTCATAGATTGTCTAGCCATCTAATTTTAATTACATTATAGAAATTTTTAAATGTTTATGAAAAAGAACATATAAGGGTGACAAATACCATCTATCTGAATTGTCATATAGTCCTTAGTGGGAAAAGTACAAAAACTACCTTTAGAAAACAATCTGTTTTTTCTTGGGTTAGTTCTTTATTATTGAATAGTAGCTTACATGAGTAAATACCCACATGTTGTGAGTTTTGGAGAACTATTATTGGTAACCCAGAGAGGGAGCATGGGAAGAAAAAGTCACAGAAGTCCAAGTGGTAACATTTTATTACCTATTGACATCCGTCATTTTTCAGTGAAAGATAAAAATTAAAACCAAGAACCATATCATGTGGTTTCCTGATAATCCAGAGCTCCAAGAGGATGTTTCCTTAAAACAAGCATGTGTGGAAAGCTTGTTGGTCAGAGACTTCCCTGAATAGGACAGGATGAGGATAAATCAGGCAGAGTAGAATGGTCATAATGTAGTAACAACCAGTGTCAGCAAATAATATAAGGAGCAGTAGAGATAAGACGGCCTTGATGTGTTGGGGTCCTTTCTCACCTACTTAAGACATTCTCTGATTGAATTTTAAAAAAATTTAATAGCTAATAGCTTGGCAGGAAGTGGAAAGCAGGACTCCATGGTAGAGAGGAAGGAACAATGGGGAAAAAATCAGAAGTCGGCACCAGATGTAAACATGAGCAGAGAGGGAGACCAGGTTGTGGTGGGATGTAAGCAGAAATATTCAGGTTAGAGGAGCTTAGAGGTAGCCCTCTAAGATTATGGTTTAGTTAAAGACTTAAGCTTTTAAAATATAAAAGAGTCTCCCATGTCCTTATTTATACAGCTGACAGGTTCATAAAAGTCCAGCTACATTGAGAAATGTTCTGAATCTGGACAGTTAGACCAATCTTTTCCATCAGCTCCCATATTCAGCCATTCTCTAGGAAACAGTGTGGACTGGGAAAGTAGTTCCAGGTCTCAGTAGCCCCATCCCTAGTAACTGAGGGCGCGGCAAGCTCATTGGCCCTGGATAGCTCTCACAGCATTCTTTATACTTAGAAGAGGGCATCTGGATTTCTTACAGATTATTTACTCTGCATAATAATAAATAAAAACTAAAATTAATAAAACTATAATTTTGTAAGACTGTAAAAACCACATAGGGACATGACACCCTGAAAGAGGAAGTCATGGGCCCAGTGAAGGCACAGTAACTATTGCTCCACCAGACCCTTAGGTTAGCATTTTATTCTGTCCCCAAAATGTGAACAGAAAGCTCAGAGAGGAATTGAGACATTTCCCAACCTTCATTTTCTATCTCTCCTATTTCCTCTTCTTTGCTCTTTGGACACTCAAGATTGATGGGGTTTGGAAAGCCTCAGATAAAAAGGTTTCCTTTATGTTTCAGTATTTTAAAATTAACAAATTAAGTAGCATCCTCATTTTACAATAGTACTTCTAATAAAATTAAATTAGGACTCATTCTAATTGTACAGGAAAAAGGTTTTAGTCTGTGCTACAGTCTAGGTGGTTGGCCTAGGTTCTAAGTTCTCTTGAGCAGTTAGGAAGCACTGCTTCCTCCCTGCTAGCTATTCCCAGGGACAGTCCATGAGACTCCTCAAGGATTGCACACCATTCCTTTCACAGGCTCCAGTCTTTGAAGATGTGATTTGAGCCACCCTTTTCTACCTCAGAGTCAATGACCCTCATCTTCTCCTCTCGAAGGATTCAGTCACATCCTCTGGAAAGGTTCTTAATTAGGTGCTTCTGTTCTAAGTAAACCAGGCTCTTTAAACCACAAGGCTGATCTCGTACTTTCTGAACAGACCAGACATGGGAAAAAATAGTGTTTTGGTGGGGCAAACAAGAAAAGTATTCTTTTTCATTCTTTTATAACTGATCACTAAGGAAGAAGCAAGCAAGAACTGAGTGGTCTGCCATGCTTACACCAACACAAGGCTGGGGATATTTTGTTGTCTACTCATGTTGTATGCCAATCTTTGCAGCATTTACATTGCTGACACTTCACTTCCTCTTCCTTTCAAGGTCCTCTTCTCTGGGCTTCTATGTATTTCTAGTACTAAAGTACTTCTGTCTTTCCTAGCAAATTTTCTTGTTTTTTAGTTGCTTGCATTACTCCAAGTTCTGTAGGAGGCATTTTGTTCACCCTTGTGGAATCTGTTGCCCATGACTCCAGGTGTATACCTCTATTCATTCATTTTTCTTAGTGCCCTGCTAGTATTTTATACCCATTTTCCCCTACTGCCTAGATTTTCCCTGTAGTTTCTAACTAAACCTATCTTTAAAACTGAAGCCATCTTCCACATTCTAAAACCAGTGTTCTTCATTTCACTGAGTTGAGGGCAAAGCTTGACTCCCCATCTCTCCCTAAGTTCAAGTCTTCATGCTCATCCAACTTCCCTCATCACATTTAGAGCCATTAATGTATCCATACAGAGCCTGTATATCTGAGTCAATGCCTCTGTTATATTCTCAAAGCAGCACTAGTCACATCTCTGTGTTCAGCTTGACTCTTTGACCACTGTCTCCACAAGCCATCACCAATAAAGGTTTCAAAATTGGCAAGATTATACTGGATTACTATGAAAGGATGACATAAACTCCATTTTGTCTCCATTTTAGGATCAGGCCTGACTTTAAAGAAAAACTAGGCCATAGGTTACCAATTCCAGGAACAAGACCATAAAATCTTTGATCCAATAAACAGCCTGGAGATAACCACAAGAATGGGGAAGGTATCTTATGGAGCATCTGTGCTGTGCAGCCCACCGACCTTGTAGTAGAACATTCACAGCACAGGAAAATACCTAACATTCCTGAGATCTATAGATAGCTCACTCAATGTTAGTTATGTTAGTTAGCCAATCACTTTGTAACAAGTTTGCCTTTGCTAAATGTCACCCAATCATGTAACTGCTAAGCTGGAAATTCCTGGTCATTGCTCAGACTCCAATAAAAACCCTGTCTTGCAAGCTGCTTGGGGTTCTCCTCCCTGATCCAAGACTGAGCTTAAGCCCGAATAAAGCTCTTTGCTCTTGCATATGTGGTTCTGTTCCTGGTGGTCTTTGGGGACCCTAAGATCTGAGCATAACAAGTATTCTTCATTTTATATGATCTATGGATATAGTGCCTTAAAACAAGTCAAACTGTACTATTCATATGCACACCAGACCTGGAATGTTCAATATAATAACCCTGGCCACATTAATATTAAATAAAATTTACAATTACATTAGCCACATTCTGTGCTCCTGTGGTATTTTACCGTATTAGAAGATACAGGCATTATGATGTAGGGAAATTCTATTGGGTAGCCTGGTCTAGACATTTTCTATCCAAAAACATCCCTGTCAGCTAATATTAGCAGTCTTCAAATTACCAAGAGGAACCGAAGGTTGTAAGAACTCAGGTCACTTCCTAAGCTCCCACTGCCTCAAGATGATATTCAGGCCAATATGAATTTTAAGTTCCTACTCTTCTCACCCCCAGAGTTTGGTCTTTACCATGCAGGAAAAACTGAGTTGACCAATCAACAGATGGTTGATGTAATTATGTAATGAGAAACAATTATAATTTGATTGTGTATTAAGAAAACATAACTTCTTCATAGGATATTTTTGCATAATCTAAGGTAATGGAAACAAATCTAAGAAAAAGAATTTTAGAGTAAACATAGACTATACTGAAGCATTTCCACTATATTTCTATCTTTAAACTTAGTTACATTATGTTCAGAGATAGGTAGTTTAACAAAGCAGCATTGTCCTGACTCACACCAAAAAGAATAACTTACATCTGCTCTTCAGAAATATCCCTCACGGGCTCATGTTTTGTGTATAGTTCCCAAATGGTGGCACTATTGATGGGGCAATAGGTTCTTTAGGAGGTGAGGTCTGGCTGGCAGAAGTAAGTCACTAGGGATGGTTCTTTGAAAGCTACATCTTGTCCCCTGGTTCTGGCCTCTGCTTCACACTCTGCTGTGTGTACCCATGTGCTTCATATGATGCTATGCCTTCTCCTCCATAATGAATGAAAAATGTGAGCCAAAGTAACCTTTTTCTCCCTTCAGTTGTTTTAATTGAGTACTATGATCACAGTAACTTGAAAGTAACTAATACAATCCACACTTTGTTTTGTTTGTATGCATGCATGCATGCATGCATTTAAATTAGATGCCAGGCCATCTAAGAGTTGCTATCTTAATACTAACTTTTCATTCTTTGTTGTTATTTAAAAAAATCCAAACCATTGTATTTTACCAATAAATACTCTGAAGCCAGATACTAGGGTGAAAATCTGCTAGCTCAGAGAGGCAGAGAAAGCACCCAGCTGACCTTCCTTCTCAGCTCATGTCCCTGTGGAAAAAGACCAAAAGGCTCACTAGCTCTGCTGATAGCCCAGGATAAAAAGGCCAAACAAAAAACAAAACAAGAACAACAAAAAAAACCGAAGACCAAAGACTTGCTAGCTCAAAGCCCCAAAAGCCAGAGAGCTAAAGCTCAGGAGCTAGAGAGCTAAAACCTCCTTCTGCTTCTACATGTTGTCTTAAAGACCCCTCAATTCAAAGATCTCCCTACTCTTTAATCCCCATCAGCTGGTTTCTTGCTCTGCCTCTTGACCTAGAGTTAACTTTATTAAGAAAAAAAAGTACAGAAAGTTCATGGATTAACAATGTGTAACAGGGCTCAACCACACCAAACAAGAAACAGGGTTTTACAGTTCAAAGCTTTGAGGTCCACAATAGGATCAAATATCCTGCAACAAATATTTTTTATAAGTAGCATTGCCTGAACAGGGAATAATCTTCATGCCCTAACCCTCACACTCTACGTAGCAATGCTCAGACATCAGCCATTATACCCAGTATGGCAGACTTCAACTCTAATCTTCACTGCCAGTGTCTTTCAAACTTAGCTAATCTAGAACCACATGGGGAGTTTCTAAGAGTTAGGACCACAGGCACGTTGTGCGTTGAATAAACAGCTGATCATATTGGGACTCAGGGGAAAACTCACCATGTCACTTCAAAGGGCAGTTAAGATTAAGCCAGGGCCAGAATATGGTCTTCGTTAATTGTAGGTCTAGCTCCTGAATTCATCCAGCATGATTGTAGGGATGTCATATCCACACTCCCTACTCACTCAATGGTTTATCACTGACTGCCCACCGAGATTGGGAAACACTGTCATAACTTGCTGATGCTTGAGTCCTCTGAAACCCTCTCTGGGGCTTGGAGTAGACTCTGATCTTCACCTACAGAGAGAAAAATCTGGACTGAGTGGTCCTCAATAGCTTTTCCATTTTAAAGGTATATAGTTTTGTAAGAATGTTGCATCCAAGTGAAGTAATAATGGTAGCAGAGAAAAGAAAATCAAAGAAGACCACTTGCATCTCAACTGTATTTGATCACTCTAAACACTCGGTATATGCAGGGTTAGAGTGAAATGCAAGAGAAATTTGTGGCATTTCATATATGTGAAAAAGTGACTAATTCTAAAGAATTTCCTGACCTTATTCAAAGTCTGGGCTCCAGCATTCTGCAGATCCACCTGAAACAATTATTTCATTCAAAATGTCAACTTGAATCCTCAGGTCATTCTCTTCCTGTTCTTCAGAAGCAGTGAGAAAGAGCTGTGTGACATCTACCCTGAGCTGCTCTGGATATGTCTCTGTCCGCACTGGAATGAAAGACAGAAACAGTAAACAACTCAATGAAACCATGCTTGTCAGTGTTGGTTGCCAAACACCCTTGTTATTTGCTAGTTGGACTCTGGAGGGCAGTATGGAAGCAGTTATAGCCTAGGCTATTAGCCTTCCCATTGACTCAAACAGGAAAAACGTTCATATCCTCCACTTAAGCTTAAAAAAAAAACATTTTTTTTAAGCTAGGTATGGTGGTGCATGCCTTTAGTCCTAGCAGTTGGGAGGCAGAAGCAGGCAGATTTTTGAATTCCAGACCAGCCTTATCTACAGAGGGAGTTTGAGGGCAGCCTGGGCTGCACAGAGAAACCCTCAAAACAAGCAAACAAAAAACTATTTTTTTAAGGCAAAAATAAGCTCCGGAAGCATGACAGAATTATAATAACACAGAACTTATAATCCAACTAAATAGTAATAATATGGGACCCATGAGACATTAAAATATTTATAAAATTATGAAAAATGTACACAGTTATATGACACCTCAAGTAGCTTTCCTTCATGGATTCATCTAACATATGGAAAGGTAAGAAAGATTATGTGTATCAGCCATTTTTGAAAAAGCAGCATGCTTTGCCACATTCCCACAACAGCAGGCTTTATCAGAGCATATAGAGAGGGCTCCCTTCCTCTGACTCTCTTCTCTCTTCTAAGCTCAGCTGCTTCCCACTCTTCTTTGACACATCCCACCTCCACATCAAGGGGATGAAAAGCAACCCTTTGAATCTGGTAAGGAGAAGTCACTGTACTAGCCGAGCCCTGTCTTGCTTCCTACTCATTTTGTCTGTCTTCTGTTTGGAGGATGGCCAGCTCAAACATCTTCACACACCGTTCTCTGGAAGCTGAGGCTGTAGTGGACTGAAAATCAGCACGCTCCAAACGTTCCCTGAGCATCCATCCTTTCCTGAACAAGACATGTCTGCACATAAATTCCAGTGTTAAGAATTGTCATTACAAAAATTACTACACTCTTTGGGAAAAAATAAAGAAAAATAGTGCTTACCCTTTCTATCATGTGTCTCCCATTCAGATACCAGACCACAAAGTAGCATGTCTTTATTTTCAATCAGATTCTTGACTTCTGACATAAATTTGTAAAAATATTAAAACTCTTTTGGTTGAGAGTAAGGACAATTTGAAATTTATAATCTTTTAGGGCAAGTCTGTTCAGAAACTACAAGCTTAGAAGTAGCATCTTTAACAACAAATTATTATAACAACTTGTCTCAGGAAGAAAGTTGATTGTTAAAATATTTTAAAGGAAATATAATTATCATCACCATCCATTTAAGCTAAGAGCTATATTTAAATACGTATTATTTGAAAGTGTTCACCAAAACAACTGATAAAATATCTTCATAATTTCATGTACTATTCACTAAATGTGCACTTGATTGAAAGAACAAAAATGCAATAATTTTTTATAAGCACTTTTAATAAGACTTATGTCAAAGAATTTATAACTATCTATATGTTTAAGAATATAAAAATACATTTGGGTGTGCTCATGTACATCTGTAACCCCAGTGCTTAAGATATAGGCAGGAGGATCATGAGCTTGAGGCTAGTCTGGTCTACACAGTGAGAAAGAAGATGTGGATGCCAGGGAAAAAAAGCAAATGTTCACTTCCTGCTTTCAGCCACAAGGCTTTGGTTTCACATTCAGAACTTGAGAAAAACCAGTAGCACCTCTTGTTACCCAGATGTATTAATCCTCTGAGAGATTCTAACCTCTTTGTTTCTTCCCTTAATCTTCACTATGGAGGTCTTAACTGATCCAAAATTCAAAACAATATCATAAACAGCAACTAAAAAGAAATAACAACAATCTTAAACTTCTCTGCAATGGCTAAAATTAGCATTGTTTGTGTGGAAAAACCATCTGTAAAGAGTAACCAAAACCCTCACACTTAACTTGGAACATAGAAGGCAGTAATTACACTTTCATGGCTCCTGAGGCTCACAGCAACTTGTTTCTAAAAGGATGGTTATCTCCCAGATTTGCTGATTACTATGTAAATAGAGAAAATTGATGCTCTTCCCTCATCTCTTGGAGCATCTGCTCAAGGTTATAAAACTTCCAGGTTCAAACTATGTAAATAACACTCATCTAGAATCCACAAGGGGTCTGTATTGTTCATAGTCCTCAGGCTCATGATTCATAAGCCAGGTGTTTTACAGCCCCTGGGTTACCCCTCAGGATCAAAGCTAGAACAGCAAGATTTGGGTCTGAGGGCAGGAACAAAATGCCAGCCTGAGGCAACAGTATATTCAAGCTGTAAAATGAGACTACCCTCCTAGGTCAAACTCTTTCCTCTATTCTTCTTTTTCATTTGTTGTTTCCTCAATGGTTATTCCAACCCAATTAAGCGTAAGGGTTCTAGTTCAGCTATACCTCCAATATCACCCAAGGTCTGCTGACTTTACATTTTATATGCGGAATTGGTGCTTGCTCACTGTCTAGCCTAGGTGACTTGCTCTCACCCTGGTCTTATTGTTACTGAACTGCTTGCCCTGAGTGCTTACCATCGCCAGGACACTCATAGCCATAAATAAGCTTTGTACAACAACCCAGGTGCTCCCTACCTTGTTCACAACTTCTGAAGAAGCAGTGGTGATGTGATGCCTTAGGATACAGCCTTGGTCCTTTTCTTCATGGCCTTTTCAACTAGCCAAAGGTATACTTTTGTTTTGCTCATGCAGTCATGCCAGCCAGAAAATGGCTTCTCTCTCATTTACTAACATATGATCTAGTTCAAGTTTCTTCTTATTAAGACCTGATCCCAACCCTCCCAGGCTGCTGGACACTTACTTGATCATACAAGTCTGTGAAACCAATTTATGTAGCTTAGTTATCTATTTCTTAACTAGTCACACTCTCATCTTTTCTTCTAAGGGCAAGTCAAATACCTATTTTTAGTACATTTATAACCTGAATTTTGCCTTGTAAAGGAAAAATACTGTACAAGGTATTCTTGATTGGTGTTGTTCAGATAGTCAAGCTCCAAAAGACAAAGCAAAACAAAACACCCCTCCCCACCATTCTCAGGAGTTTTGTTGTTGTTGTTTTCTATAGTGAACTTTTGTGGCTAAAGAAGAGTTTTCCAATAATTGGAGGTAAGTGGGAATGAGGCCAGGGATCACTATCTCATCAATACGTCCTTATTTGGCTTTATAAAACCAACCGGCTTTAAAAGATCTAATCTATTCAAAACAAATATCAAAACCATATATGTATCTTAGGCCCTCTATGATACTAATTTATTTTTTAAAAGAACCATTTCTACCCCCAAGCTACACAGAAAAACTAAGTAATATAAAAAACTCAGCCCAGGTCATAAACCAGTAGAAACGTCCTGTTCTCCTGTGGACCGAGTATAGATTGAGTTTACACGATCAGGATTGTCTTGCTGGAAAACTGAGCAGTGTTTGCAAAAGCGTTTGACAATATGTTTTTGGAAGAACACTGAGAGATAATTCCGGAACTTCTCCCCAACAAAAGCATAGATGACAGGGTTGATGCAGCAGTGTGTCATCCCAAGAGTCTCTGTCACCTGCATGGCCTGGTCTAGTCTATTAGAACTACTGCAATTATTCAGTCCAAAGAAATTTTGGAAGGTGTTCAGGAGGAGGACAATGTTGTAGGGAGTCCAGAAGAGAAAGTAGACAATCATGATGGCAAAGATGAGTCTCACAGCCCTGTGCCTTTTCTTCTCATTCCTACAGCGAAACAGGGTGTGGAGGATTCCTGAGTAGCAGATGACCATGACAAGTAGGGGCAGGATCAGGCTCAAGATGACCATCTTTAACGTCTGGAAACTCTTCCAGAAATGATATTGGGTGTGTGGAAAATGAGGACTGCATGTATAACGAAAACCTTCTTTTTGAGATCTGGTAAATATTATTTCTGGGAGAGAAGCAAACACAGCCACCACCCAAGTGACTCCACTTGTCATCACCCCAAAGGTAACTGTCCTGGCCTTTAAAGCAAACACAGCATGAACAATAGCCAAGTACCTATCAATTGTCAGGAGGATAATGAAGAAGATTCCACCAAAGTAACCGATGTGATAGATCCCTGTGAATAATTTACACATTATGTCCCCAAAGATCCACTCATTTGCAGCATAGTGAGCCCAGATTGGGAGAGTGAGCAGGAAGAGCAGGTCAGAGATGGCTAGGTTGAACAGGTAGATATCAGTCATGCTCTTTAGCTTTTTACAGCTTATTAGGATGAGGAAGACCATCATGTTACCCACAAAACCAAAGATGAATACCAGGGAGTAGAGTGGAGGCAGGAGCTGGGCTGCAATTTGTTTCACATTGGTTTTTTGGCAGGGTGCTGATGTGTCATAATCAATGTCATAGTTAAAGGTTGGGGTTGACTCTTGCAAATCCATCCTGTAAGAACCTATGAAAAAATAAAAGACAATACTTAATAAAGTTTAAAGCAGTTACTGGCCCATCATAGTTACAAATTGTTTTATAGCTTCGTAGGTCTTTGAAGCATAGATTTCTAAATTTAATTTTTCTATCATCAGATGAGCTGAAATTCAGCAAAGATGCATTTCATCAAATAAAATCATGCTTTTCAAATGAATGTGGGGTGAATTATTCTGTGAAACTGAGTCAGGCACTATTTGACTCACAGGCTTAAGAGCTCTATTGAAGATGTTGTTTCTAGGCATTTACCCACAAATAGTAGGTTCACAAATAAGTGTCAGTAAGAATGAGGGTGGTCACCAGAATAGCTAAGATCAAAAACTCTAGTGACAACGCATGCTGGAGAGGTTGTGGAGAAAGAGGAACCCTCCTCCATTGCTGGTGGGAATGCAAACTTGTACAACCACTCTGGAAATCAATTTGGCGCTTTCTTAGACAATTAGGAATAGTGATTCCTCAAGACCCAGCTATACCACTCTTAGGCATATACCCAAAAGATGCTCAAGTACACAACAAGGACATTTGCTC
>CM053749.1:54396-117878 GCA_028658305.1 Pachyuromys duprasi
TCTTCCCTCCTCATCCTACATTTCACATACATATTTTACTGCTCAGTATGACTCTTCTGTGTAAATTAGAACAACTGGTTAGCAAAAGGGTTTACCATACATATTCCTGGGAACTAAACATATTTCTCAGTTCCCCCATATATTGGTAGCTGGTGAGAAACAAAAATTGTGCATTTCAAGCAGGCATTTATTATTGCTAGTCTATGCCAGATTTGATGGTAACAGAGTTTCTCACTCCAAGAACATAATTTATCTGGAGCCATGAAAGACTTTTCATGAAACAGTAAACAGAAGTACATGATAGAATTCAGGATAATATAATAATGCCATATGTGGCCATGTCAGATTTCTTGGGTGGTTGGTGAATTTTTCAAAAACATTTTTCAAGGAATGGCAGCAGAACTAAGAACACAGCACAGGCCTGCCAATGAGACACAAGAACTTCTCTGGGCTCCCACAGCATCAGCTGTAAAAGCAACAGCGTTGACTTGCAAACACAGACAAAGGAAACTTCAAACAGTAAAATTACTTGTCCCTAAATCTACAGGAGGCAGTTTAGCACATAGACCCAACCAAGGCTTCTGAAGTCACTGTATTATGTTGAATAACAGTAGTCATTTTATGGTTTGTTATAACAGGCTGTTGCCTTCAGTAACTTCATCTTGCTTCATTCTTACTCCTCATTCCCAAGATACAGCCTTCTCTCTGCACTACAGAGAATCTTGTCATCAAGGTAAGACTAGACTACGACCAGGAAATTAACAACTCTGGCTAGCACAGGGTTGTCTAACTCAAGTTCCTGAGAATGCTGATTCTACACATAACCCTTATTTTTGTCCTCACATAAATATTCTCACTTCCCTCAAAGACTTGGGAGGGGGAAGTTGACATATCAGTTTGCTTCCTTCTGGGGGACTGGCATCCTCAACAAAGTCTGCTTCTTTTTCAATTCTTGTCTCCTAGGGATTAATTTTTTAGGTAATAAGAATCCAGACCTGAGTTTGGTAGCAATAAGAGGCAATTACAGTGTGTATATAGATAAACCACACACACAATAAATGGCAATCTCTTAACTACTCATGCAGTGATCTTTTCAAAATGAACACAATTTAAAAATCTTCATTTTTTAAAAAATTCATTCTGTGAGGTAGACATCTCCAGTGCTCCTAGACAAATGTTGTAAACTTATATGTGAATGTTATTGATTCTTACTGTTATCATGTAGATCTAGGGCTTAGCTCTGTGCTGAGATAGTTTCACAGAGTAGCTGAAGATATGGGAGCTCTAGCTCACTCCCAGAGGGCAGTGTGGAGCAGCTGCATGTAAGCTCAAAAGTCACTCAGAAGTCACTCAAAAGTCACAGGGCTTCCAGTGGCTTTGGGAAGATAATTCACCTCTGAAATTCCATTGCCTATCCTGTTAGTGATGTGCTAACAGATAGATAAAAGAATAAATGCTACCAGAGACCATGGAAAGTATGCCTTGAAACAGAGCTATGGTCAAGATCACAGTTTGCAGCAAGAAGCTCAGCTGAGCAAGCTATTGCCCTCTGTTACATGCCTAATCCAGAGGTGTGTTCCAGTCAAGTACGCACAAGGAAATAAGGAACTATGGACCCACGGAGAAATCTTTACTAACAAATAAACTTGACATTTTATGTGCATTACCACAATAGCACGCTGTGCTGCAACTTAGATTTTGGTCTCTGCTTTGATTACTGTTTTGTCCATCCCAGTTTGCATGACTTTGTTCTCATATATGTTGTACTTAGACTCCCACAAGAAATGATCTTATGATTAGTTTCTCCCTTTAGACTCAATTCGCATGTTGAGTATCTCAAGCCAGCTTTCCTTCTGGGACAGTAGTAAGTCTTTAGGCAACTTCACCATCTCTAGTCATTGTATTAGTGTCCTTCTCCTTGCTTTTCTCTTATTACCAGCTACATTCCTGGACCAATATTCAGAGCATCCTCAACAAATAGGATGATGCTAATCTTTCCCTTTGAGTTCAAGAACACAGCAACTTCACTCTAAGTCTTTATGAGTAGTATGATGGGCTGTGAAAACAGCAAATGAATCTTTAAAAAGCAAATGTCTAGGACAGAGGAGACAGCTCAGTGGGTAAAGTGCTTACTATGAAAATATGAGGGTCTGAGTTTGAATCCCCAGCATTCAGATTTTAAAAAGACAAAATAAAAAAGTCAAATGTAGCACTGCATGTCTGTAATCCCAGTCCTGAGGAACAGAAACAGGAAGATCCCAGGGAATCACTAGACAGCCAGTCTAACCAATTAGTGAGCTTCTGGTTCAGTAAAAGACCATGTCTTGAAGATGAAGGTGAAGAATTATAGATGATGACATCTGATGTTGAGCTCTGACCTCCACATGTCCACACACAGTTGCACGAACCCACATACACATGCCTATACAGACAAATGTCTATTTATAAAATCAACATATGCTTATTACATGAAGTGGAAGAAAACAAAAATAAGAAATATAGTCATATTCTCATAATTTAAAAAATTAGCCCCTTTAAAACACGTTTCAGATGGTGGCACATGCCTATAATCCTAGCGTTCAGGGAGACAGAGGCAGGCAGATCTCTGTGCATTTGAGGCCAGCCTGGTCTACAAAAGAAGTCCAGGACAGTCAAGGCTACACAGAGAAATCCTGTCTTGAAAAACCAAAACCAAAATAAAAACAAAAAAACAAAATAACAACAACAAAACTCCAAAAAACCAAAACACATTTCAATCTTAACCCTCTCCCATGAACCCTTTTAAACTGGTCTGACACAAATATAAGTCTAGTTTCTGGTGTTTTCTGTACTGGTTTCCTCAATATTGTAGCACAGTGCTATTAAAAAGTAGCTTTCAAAGTTGTGCTCTTAAAAATTTTTATGGGGTGGACATAGCAGGGATATACCTTTAGTCCTAGCATTCTCTGAGTATGAGGTCAGCCCAGTCTGCACAGTGAGTTCCAGGCCAACTAGGGCTAGTGAGACCTTGTCTCAAAAATTTTTTTGTTATGAATTATTTCTTTAATTGAAATTTAATTGAGGTCTTATATTTTAGTTGTATAGCTTTACCAATTCTGATATACATAGACTTATAAAACCACCATCATGATTTGGTGATAAGGAATGTATCTTCCCATGGAAGGTGGCTATCATCTTGCCTAAGGGGTAAAGGTCATCCTGACCTTATATAGATCAGGCGGTTTTTAACTTCATAAAAAGAGAATCTCAGGTGCTGCTTTCCTCCTGCCTGGTGTCTTTGGCTCCACATCACAACATCAGCTGTCTTTTAAAGAGCAGATAGGATCTTTTCTGTGATTTACTAATTCTTTTGTCCTGTCAAGAAGACCTTAGTGCTTAAAAGCCTACCTTGATTTGTGTAGCCAGAGACTCCTCATAGTCATTATGGTGATAGGAAAATTCTATTCACCACCTTTCTTCCTTTTTCTTTTTTACTTTAAAAAATTTTATTTTTTAAAATTTTATATTAGTTTATTTATTTTACATCCCAAGTGTGCCCCTTCCCCTCCTCCCAGTTCCCCCCATTCCCCCTTCTTTTACTTTCTCCTCTCTCTTTCCCCCCAGAAAAGCATAGCTCCTTCCCTCATATCAACCCTCTGCTGTACATCAAGTCACATCAGAATTGTACACATCTTCATCCCCTGAGGCCAGGCAAGAAAGCCCTGCCAGAGGAAAGTGATCTAAAAGCAGGCAATAGAGTCCATGTTTGAAACAGCACCCCTCTCCACTTGCCAGGTGCCTCAAGAAAGACCAAGCTGCCCTTTGGCTACATGTGTGTAGAAGCCCTAGGTCCAGATCATGCATGTTCCTTAGCTGATATCTCAGTGTCTGAAAGCTCCCATGTGACTGTGTTGGCTGTCTCGGTTGGTCTTCTTGTGAGGTTCCTGTCCCCTCCACAACCTTCCATCTTTCTCCCAACACTTCCCCCAGAGTTCTGCCCCATGCTTGGCTGCAAGTCCCAGCATCTATCTCCATCAGCATGCTGTTGGCTGGAGTCTCTCAGAAGACAGTCAAGTTAAGCTCCTGCCTGAAAGCATAGCAGAGTATAATTATTAGTGTCAGGGGCTAGCTCTCTACTGTGGGGTGGGTCTCAGATTGGGCCAATTATTGTTTGGACTTTCCCTCTATCTTTGCTCTCTTGTTATCCCTATATTTCCTGTAGGCAGGAACATTTTTGGTTCATAGGTTTTATTGGTGGGTTATTAATACCCTCCTTCCACAAGTCCTGCCAGGCTAGGAGGTGGTCACTTCAGTCTTCATGTCTCCTCCTTCCCCCATTAGAAGTCTCAGCTAGAATCATACCCATATCCTCCCAGGAGCCTACCCTGTAGCAGACCTCCAGTTTGACCAAGAGATGTCCCTCTCCAGTTTCCCCTCTTGTTCCCAGTCCTCTCACCTCCCAACCCTGTTCTCCCTACATCCGATCCCCGCTCTTGTTTCCCTCCGCATTCCATCTCCTGCCCAGTTCCTTCCCTTTATCCAGTTCTGCTGTCTATTCTATTTCCCCTTTTGAGTGACATTCAGGCACCTGCCCTTGGGCCCTCTTTGCTACTTATCATCTTTGGGTCTGTAGACTGTAGTATGGTTATCCTGTACTGTAGCTCTAATATCCACTTATGAGTGAGTATATACCATGTGTGTCTTTCTGGGTCTGGGTTACCTCACTTAGGATGATATTTTCTAGTTCCATCCATTTGCCTGCAATTTTCACAATTTCTTTGTTTTTAATAGCTGAGTAGTATTCCATTGTATAAATGTACAACAACTCTCTGTCCTTCAGTAGAGGGACATCTTGGTTACTTCTAGTTTCTGACTATTATGAATAAAGCCACTATGAACATAGTTGAGCAAATGTCCTTTTTGTATGATGGAACATCTTTTCGGTATATGCCCAGAAGTGATATAGCTGGGTCTTGAGGTAGAACTATTACCAGTTTTCTGAGAAAGCACCACAGTGATTTCCAGAGATGTACAAGTTTCCATTCCCACTAGCAGTGGAGGAATGTTCCCCTTTCTCCACATCCTTTCCAGCATGTGTTGTCACTTGAGTTTTTTATCTTAGCCATTCTGTCTGGTGTAAGATAGAATCTTAGAGTCATTTTGATTTGCATTTCTCTGATAGTTAAGAACATTGAGCATTTCTTTAAGTACTTCTCAGCCATTAGAGATTCTTCTGTTGTGAATTTTCAGTTTACCGTTGTAACCCCCCCCTTTTAATTGGATTCTTTGATTTGTTGGTGTTTAGTTTCTTAAATTCTTTGTATATTCCAGATCTCAGTTCTCTGTCTGATGTAGGGTTGCTGAAGATGTTTTCTCAATCTGTAGGCTGCCGCTTTGTTTCATTGACAGTGTTCTTTGACTTGCAGAAGCTTCTCAGTTTCATGAGGTCCCATTTATTAATTGTTGATCTCAGAGCCTGTGCTGTTGGTGTTCTGTTCAGGAAATTTCCTCGTATGGCAATGAGTTTCAGGCTTTTCCCCACTTTGTTTAATAGGTTTAGAGTCTCTGGTTTTATGTCAAGGTTTTTGATCCACTTGGACTTGAGTTTTGTGCAGGGTGATAAGTACAGACCTATTTGTATTTTTTTCTACATGCAGACATCCAGTTAAATCACCACCATTTGTTGAAGATGCTTTCTTTTTTCCATTGTATGGTTTTGGCTTCTTTGCCAAAAATCAAGTGCTGGTAGGAGTGTGGGTTTATTTCTGGGTCTTCAATTTTGTTCCATTGATCAATCTGTCTGTTTCTATGCCAATATCATGTAGTTTTTATTACTATTGCTTGAAATCAAAGATGTTGATACTACAAGAAGCTCTTTTATTGTACAAAATTGATTTGGCTATCCTGGGTCTTATTTTTCGATATGAAGCTAATGGTTGCTCTTTCCAGGTCTGTAAAAAAATGTTTTGGAATTTCGATGAGAATTACATTGAATCTGTAAATGGCTTTTGGCAGGATGACCATTTTTACTACATTAATCCTACCAATCCATGAGCATGGGAGATCTTTCCATCTTCTAAAATCTTCCTCAATTTCTTTCTTCGAAGACTTGAAGTTCTTGTCATACAAATCTTTCACTTGCTTGGTTAGAGTTACACCAAGATATTTTATATTATTTGTTGCTATTGTGAAGAGTGTTGTTTCCCTAATTTCTTTTTAACCCTTTTGGTGCTTGTATAAAGGAGGGCTACTGACCTTTTTGAGTTAATTTTATATTTAGGCACTTTGTTGAAGGTGTTTATTAGCTGTAGGAATTCTTTGGTAGAATCTTGGGGGTCAGTTATATATGCTATAATAACATCTGCAAATAGCAATACTCTGACTTCAAGTACTATATTGAAGAGGTATGGTACTCACCACCTTTCAATGTCACACATTGTCACCATGTACATCAGCAATAATACTTGGGTTCAATGATTCCCTGCTTTTTTACCTTCTGCCTCACACTCCTGTCATAGAAACTGGAATTGGGAGGTACTATGCTATTTTTGCATTTCTGTCTTTGTCCTCTAGATATTTGTAATGGAAAATATAACCCTCTCCCAAACCTATAAATATATCAAACCATGTAAATACTCAGAGGGTGTCTTCTGTATACTTTCATTAGATATGTTTGGACATTCTGTAAACCACTTAGCTCAGTTTGGAATTCTGCTCAGTGTATTTGGAATCTTTATTTTAGAACAGTGCTAAGACATGGATCTAAGGCAATCTTGGGGATGGTGACAAGCTCTAAGTACCGATTAAGGCTTACAACATGCCACTGTCACCTTGAGTGGGTCAGATCACACCTGTAGCTCTATGCACAACAGGATATTATGTAAGACTTTCTGATTACTCTGGAACTGGCATGTACTACCTAAGGCTGAGGGCAAGAAGTGTTAAGTGCTTTACCATTATAAAGGAAACCACTGACACTTGGGGTTAGACACCTCTCCTAGGCTTACTAAGAAGTGACAGAACCATCCCTGTGCTGTCTCATCAACTCTTTGAAATACTGCCAATTAGGGGAGGATAGAATTAATGAGGCCCTTCCTGTCAGAGCTAGGTGGGGCACTGAGAGAAACATTAGAAAGGGGGAATTACAATAGGAAAGGGCTGTACTCCTTATACCACAGGCCTTCACAAGAAGCAGCCATCTGAACAGGGTAACACAGCCATATTCACTGGAAATGAAGCCAACAGAGTTGCTTGACACAGTTCCAGCAAAGCTAAACAGGTTGCTGCAGACGTTGTCCTCCTATCTCTAACTTTTGGATTTTGGTCTCTGCATGTTGCATCCTTAGGGACTTATTGCATTATGACTGAATTTATGTCTTTTCCTGAGAAAAAACTATGTCTGAGTCTTTTTATAAAAATCCTAAAATTAGTTTTATCTGGCCACTGTTTGGAAGTCTTCCTTATTCCCTGTAGATCATTAGGCACAGATAAGCACATAGCTAGATGAGGCCATTATTCCAAAAATCTTCTTGGAGTAGCTGCCCCTGAGTAAACTCAAAACTATAATTGGTGCAGGGCAAACACAGACAAATGACAGACTCGGGAGAGTACGTTACAGATTCAAGACCTCTTTTTATTATAGGCTTAGAGCTCTCTGAAAATGTAGTTTAAAGATAGGTCATATAAGATACACCCCTAGAGGAATAAAAACTCAGTAAATAAGATAGATTGATGAAAATAAACTTTTTCTGCTTTATAGAGTAGATGGTGAAACATACAGTAAAAGAAGTTAGATATTAGTATTTACTATTCATAAAAAGACTGGTTCAGATATTTTCTGTTTGTTTGGAGTGCTTTAAAACTGCAAACTGCCAGCCTAAAAGGAGGCTGTCATAAAATAAGTGTGCTTTCTTTGGAGGTGACATTCTTTAGATCCTTTAAATTGGATTTATAAGGCTAATAATAAGGATAAAATCTGTTCTGTTTGTATTTTTTTAAAATTATAACTGAACTTGTAACCCTGGCCATGTTATGAAAAATACAACACATAATCTGTACCACTTGGATAATCATTAATCCTGTATAAATAATGAAGCACCCATTGCTAGTCAGTCAGAGTCCCAGAAGCAGCCTTATTGCTAGTCAGTTAGAGCTCCAAGATTCCCTTGACCATTGCCTGACTCACTTTCTCCCCTCACTGACTCATCATTTTTGCAGCCCACCACCCTGACTGTTGGCAGGCAGACTGGCTGGGGAAGCCCTTCTCCCTGTGCCCCCCCCTCCCACAATAGGGAACTAAGGGATAAAATTGAAGGTGAGAGATAGACATAGGTATGTAAATGAGGAAACAAATGAGACAGCCAGTCTACATTTTTATTGAGGAGCCCACTATCAGTGATAAGTAACATCATCACCCAAGAAATAGTGGGTTTGGGTATACAGCTGGTTTAGGAATAATCATTGTTTAGCTAAAAGATAAATCACATAAAATATTAATAATCATCAACAATGACTTTAGAGCCTACCTCTGAAAGCACACAGCAGGCAATTCCTACAAGGCATCTTTTTTTTATGGCAAAAAATCCTACTGTATATGTTCATACTGTGATCCACTGCCATCACTGGTTAGACCCCACCCTCTGGATTTTCAAAAAATGTCCTACATATTCTTCTTTCCCTGTGTTTATGTGATCATATCTGAGCCCTCTTCACCCACTGCCTGTCTTCAGGGCTCTGAGCTGCAAGGTCTAAAGGACATGAAGAGCATAGCAGTGACTCTATTTCACCTTACCCACCCAATCTGTAGACCTTCAGGCAGTTTGTAATACTCCATTCCACAGGAGAAAAACAAAAATTTTATAAACATCATCTCTTATTTGTACTAGTCAGCATTATACTTAACAAATAACCCCCAGACACAGTGGGTTATCATAGTGGACATGGACTTCTTGCTCCACTTCGTGATGACTGTGGTTCTGGCTTCATTCCTCTTACTCACCGAGAGGCAAGGCTTCATTCCTTTTTACTCATGGAGATGCAGGGCTACAGTTTGCTGAAAAGAGGCTCAGCTCAGTCATGCTGAGGCTATAATTGGAAGAGATGTTGTCAATGTCTCTTAGCTTTGGTAAGGTCCAGGGCAGAATCTGGGATGGGATGCAGAATCCCTGTTCAATTTATCTCTTGGTTCACCAAGCTGATGACTCAGGCAACCAATCACAATGGTCAATCGAAAGAAGAAAAAAGAGTTCCTGTTCCCTCCAGGTCTTTATATCTCCCCCTTCTTTCATAAGATTCCCTGCACTCTGCCCAAAGTTTGGCTATGAATTTCAGCATATGTTTTGATACCCTGCTGGATAGAGTCTTTCAGAGATCCTCTGTGATAGGCTCCTGTCCTGTTCCCTGTTTTCCCCCTCTTCCGATGTCAGTCTTGTTTGCCTTTCTGAATGAAGATTGAGCATCTTACCCAGGGTCTTCCTTCTTGATTAGCTTCCTTAGGTGTACAGATTTTTGTATGATTATCCTATATTATATGTCTAATATCCACTTATAAGTGAGTATATACCATGTGTGTCTTTCAGAACCAAAAAATCTGGGCACAGGGCTCTTTTCTGAGACTGATACTCCAAAGAAGGACCATGCATAGAGATAACTTAGACCTCCTTCACAGAAGTAGCCCATGGCAGCTCAGTGTTCAAGAGGTTTCCCCAATAATAGGAACAGGGACCATCTCTGACATGAACTCATGGGCTGGCTCTTTGATCACCTCCACCTGAGGGGGGGGGGCAGCCTTACCAGTCCACAGAGGAAGACAAAGAAGCCAGTCCTGATGAGACCTGATAGACTAGGGTCAGATGGAAGGGAAGGAGGACCTCTCCTATCATTGGATTGGGGGAGGGACATAGGAGAAGAAGAGGGAGGGTGGAATTGGGATGTGGTAGGGGAGGAGGCTACAGCTGGGATACAAAGTGAATAAACTGTAATTAATAAAAATAAAATGAAAATTGAAAAAAAAGGAAGAAAAAAGAGGGGAGGGAGCCCAGGATTCCTTCTCTAGGACTAGGGACTGGTGCTAAGGAGGAAAACATAAACTGACCACTACTTTCCTGCTGTGGCTCCTGTGAAAGTGGCTTCTATCCAAAACTGCAGGGGGTTGTAAAAGGAGGAGTTTAGATCCCAGATTAGCTCCTCCTGCATGCTTATTTTAGAAGGCTGATGGTTAGGTTCTGAATCTACTAACTTATTTGTTTATCTTCTAACCTATTTTTTTTTATCTTTTGAAACTCTTTATTTCTTTTTTTTGTCTTTTCTTTTTTTTCTTTTTTTAAACTTTATTTATTTTTGTATCAATCACAGGTTAGGTACTTTGCATCCCAAGTGTAGCCCCCTCCCTCATTCCCTCCCACCCTCCCCCTCCCTCCCTCATCTCCTCCCCGTCCTCTCCAAGTCTACCAACAGGGGGTCCCTCCTCCCCTTCCATCCAACCCCAGCTCATCCTGTCTCCTCAGGGCTGGCTGCAATGTTCTTAACCTATTTGTGAATAAGAAAAAATAAAGAGAAAAAGTAAGCAATGACCACTCATGCAAGCATGCTTAAGAAAAAAGGGTAGATGAAGTTAAAAACTTTAACTTCAACCCCGTTTATTGTCTGGTCATAGTTTTTATACCTCTGGGACAAAGCTTTCTATGTCAGCAAAGAAATTACCTCATCTTCAAAAAGGCAATTAATCACAAAAACAGATGAATTCTAAAATACAACAGGTTACATGTTTTAAAACTAAACATATGTGCCCATTTCATAAGTTCATAGTGAGTTCAGAGTGACAAAAGTTGACAAGGCCTAAAGGTTACAGAGTCAAAAATGTTACAAGAGTATATCTCTTTTCAACTAGGACTGACCTGGTTACCACATTCTCCAGCTATCTCTTAGTTTATAGTGAGTTCAAGACAATAATTTTATCTGTCCTTCATTCTAAGAAACAAAGTAAATTTAAAATGACAGTATATGTCATAAGGTGGCAAAGTATAAGGAATTACAATAGAACACTTTGTATTTAATGACACCAAGATTTGTACTTAATTTAGACATTTCTTGGTAGCCCCATTATATTTTGGGTTCATGGGAAGTTTAAACCAACTTGCCTATAGTTATGGTATATACTAGGATTCATGAGTGAAGGCTTACTTGAAGCCACAAATCTGTCTCAAGCCTGTCTCCTAGTGACCTATGGAGGTACATAAAAATATTTATTGAAGCCATTAATTGTTCTAAAACAATTTAACTTTTTTTAAAAAGTAGTTTTATTTAGGACTGATTTCCCAATCTCCAGACTTGGAGCCTGGTGCTTTACCAACTGAGCCACTTAAGGCTTCCTGAATCAAATACCTGAATCAAATCAGGAATTACATAATCAGGAATTAATTCATCTGAACAGCAGTATACCTCCATTAAGATTCTGTAGGTGTGGGTAAATAACCAGAAGGTGATGATTCACCCCATGCTAAATTTTAGAGAGATGCAGCAATGCAGAAATGATAGGGTTGTCAGAGGTTGGAAGCAATTCTGGGGGTCCATCATGGTACAGACTTAGCAGAATACCAGATTACCTCCTAGAAAGCTCACATGGCTATTGAGCTCCTGTAACAGAATGGCTCTTGTAAGATGGATGTCATTTGTGTTTGTCTTCTAGCGGACTAGCAGAAGAGTGTATAGCCTAGAAGGCAAGCTATAAGTCACACCTCTCTATCAAGTACCAAGTACATGAAATTGTGAAATAGTACAGGGGAAGACATGTATATTTGTGGACAAAATAGTCAACCACACTGGTATAACAAAACATACACTTGTTTATTTTTAATATTTCTAGCAATATAGAGCATTGATTTATTTTTCAAATCATAGGTTTAAAAATATTTACATCTTATCATCACTAAAATAAAACTACTAGAATATCTGAAGGTGAGGCATTAATCCCCCACTTCTAGAAACTTTTTCTCAACACAACCACAATGACTTTTAGCTCCCAGATTATCTGTTCCTTTGGGGTTTTTTTTTGTTGTTGTTGTTTCTGTCTGATAAACAACACACTATTAAACAAGGAAGAACATTCTTGGCTCAATTCAGGGAAGGAATATGTGTGTGTGTGTGTGTGTGTGTGTGTGTATGGGCTTCTCTAACTTCTTTCTTTTGTAAATTCATTTTTAAAGCTTTGATTAGAAGCTGACTTGACTAGGAGTTCTCACTAACTCAAATGATAATCTGTCACCAATAGCACAACTAGGAAGAAAGATATGAAGGAGACTGAGGAAAACAAGCCTGAGTGACATCTGTGTAGCATGTAGCTAGGGTCCAGAGGGCTTAGAGTCTAAATCACCATAGTTGGATGAGTCCACAGACCACAAATCCCAAGTCCCTGTCAATCCAGAGTTGTGTATGTTAGTTTGTATGCTCAAAGCTAGAATTTTCTCTATAACTAATCCAATATTTTCAAGCTTGGCAAGTAGAAATTCTCACAGAGGTATTTCATCACATTTACAAGTTAAGCTTTCAAGTCCTGCTTTTATTTTTTCTATTTTTGATTTTTAAATCTTTGAATTATGTTTGTATCAAAAAATAAGGCTCTGGAAGATAGTCTTCCCTCTTCATCTATAATCTTTTTTATCCAGGCTTATCCTGCTGAGTAATTAAGATATGTTCCCATGGTAGAAGTATTATTTCCGAAGCAAGGGCTTCTATCCATGATCTATCCAGCCCCTTCTTTGCCCAGAAAAACATAGCCAGTGCTTTTTCTTTACTGGGACTATCCAGGGATTAATGTTTGGCTGTTTTACACCCACTTTTCCCAGGCATATAAATTTTTCAAGTATGGAGGTTAAGAAATAAAGAAAGAGGCAGATGCAAAGGTAGTAGGGTGGCAGGAAATAGCAGCAGTAATGTAAAACCAGTTTGCACACAAACAGCAACCTTTTCTCAGTCCTGAGGGATCCATTTTGCTTCTGATTCTATGTGGTTCTAAACACACTCCTGCTACTGTTTCACATACTCCTTCTTTTTTGCTATAGCCCTCTATGCCTGATGGAGGAATTGGCTTTTCTCCTCACTCTTGGTCACTCACTACCTCCAGCCTTCAGCTCTCCCTGGGAAGATCAAATAAGAGTCTTTAGCCTATTCACTAATGATGTATATTTTATAAACAATAATTTTATAAATATCATGTAGGGAATGGTGGCTTGAGAAACATGTAAACAATGGAGTTTAACATTGAAAAGATTTTCCATGTTGTCAGAGATAAAAATAAAAAAGGAAAAATGTGTCATACACTTATGTGTAAAAGGATCATGGGACTCAAATGAAGTTCTCAACAAACTATTTCATTTCCCAGACTTTCTACAACCTGATAAAGACTTCAGAATTAAACACAGGTAGGAGATGAATTAAAGACCAGGACATTTCTTTCATAATGTAAAAGTCTCTGCTCACTTTTGTCTTCATTCAGGACCAACGATGCATATCTCTTCCTCCTTCTCACTCAGTCCTGACACCCTTCTTCCTGTTAATTCCATGACTTTATTGTTAGAAACAAAAAAGACATGGTGAAGATTGGTAAAATCGTATTACCACAAGGCAATGTCTCTTTAGAGGGACAGAGATGGGTTCTTAAGAAAACTAAATAACTTACCAACATTTATTCTAGAATATTTCCTGAATATGTATTATATATACAATAAGTGATATGATTCAGTCTGGGCATAATCCTAAGGTTCTGGGTACCTAATTTAAAGCTCTCTATTCTTCAATATGTCTTTGAGCAGTGGTCCTCAACCTTCCTAATACAGGTTCTCATGTTGTGGTGACTCCAACCATAAAATTATTTTTGTTGCTACTTCATAACTGTAATCCTGCTACTGTTATGAATTGTAATATAAACACCTATATTTTCTTATGGCCCTAGATGACCCCTGTGAAAGTGTCATTTGACACTCCAAAGGGGTTATGACCCAAAAGTGAGAATCATTCTTTTTGAGACTTGTTTCTATATACAATCTGCTCCCTCCTCCTCTGCTTAAAAAAAAGGCAAACTTCCATTTGCTTTACAATCCAACAGAGACTTCTTGCTCACCAGTGGAAGGGGTGAATGTTGAGCTTACTCGATCAGTGGTCTCCCTATAGAAAATTGGGCATTGTTTGCAGAGACGCTTGGCAATGTGCCTTCTGAAGAATATGGAGAGATACCTTCGGAATTTCTCCCCAACAAAGGCATAAATAACAGGATTAATACAGCAGTGTGTCATTCCAAGAGTCTCTGTCACCTGCATGGCCTGGTCTAAGTGTTTGGCAACAGCACAATTACTCAGTCCCAAGAACTCTTGGAAGGTTGTCAGGAAGAGAACAATGTTGTAGGGAGTCCAGAAGAGAAAGTAGACAATCATGATGGCAAAGATTAGCCTCACAGCCCTGTGCCTTTTCTTCTCATTCCTACAGCGAAACAGGGTGTGGAGAATTCCTGAGTAGCAGATTACCATGACAAGTAGGGGCAGGATCAGGCTCAAGATATTCCTCATTATTGTATGGAAATTCTTCCATATTAGTGGAAAATAAGGTCCACAGGTGTGATGATAACCTTCTTTTTTGAATTTAGTAAATATGATTCCTGGAAGAGAGGCAAACACAGCCACCACCCACGTGACTCCACTTGTCATCACCCCAAAGGTAACTGTCCTGGCCTTTAAAGCAAACACAGCATGAACAATAGCCAAGTACCTATCAATTGTCAGGAGGATAATGAAGAAGATTCCACCAAAGTAACCAATGTGATAGAGCCCTGTGAATAATTTACACATTATATCCCCAAAGACCCACTCATTTGCAGCATAGTGAGCCCAGATTGGGAGAGTGAGCAGGAAGAGCAGGTCAGAGATGGCTAGGTTGAACAGGTAGATATCAGTCATGCTCTTCAGCTTTTTGCAGCTTATCAGAATGAGAATGACCAACATGTTGCCCACAAAACCAAAGATGAATACCAGGGAGTAGAGTGGGGGCAGGATCTGGGCTCCAATTTGCTTCACACTGGGTTTATGACAAGGCTCCCCATCTTCATAGTCATAAGATGTTGTAGCCTCTCCTTCAAGCTCTTGGATACTTCTTGTAAATAGAGAATGAGATGTTGATAGTATGCCGTGGATGATCTGAGGTAACACATCACTATCCCCCATTTTCCTTGATTCTGTGGCAGAGAATAAAATTATAACCTATAACACAAACACCAAATTCCTTAATCCAAACAGCCTTGCCCCACTCAACCAGCATCCTAGTCTTTGGTTTCTCCTTTATACTCATTTCCTTGATCCTATGTGCACATCACTTTCCTTTTATTCTTAACAAGACATACCTTGTTAATTCAGCAACCATTTTCTTAACATATTTGGCTTTCCTTATTGAGCATGTAAGGGCACATATGGTGAGTGCCTGCATTTATTAACTCCTCTGCATGTGAGGAACAGCTGTATGACCAATCACTGAGTGATAAGATGTAAGTAGAATCTACTAGGAGGTTTTTATGGAGGTTCTTCCATAATACAAGTGATACAGAAGAGACACTACTGGTCCCTTCTCCCATTTCAACCTGTCTAGCATAAGCTTGGTGCTTGGCAATATAAACAAAAGACCTAGACATTGTACAGAAGTCACTTTCTTACTTCTTATTTGAGAAAGAAAATAAGCCATTGTAAATTGTATCACCTATTCTTTGAAGCCAAAAGCTCAATTTCTGCCTCCACCATCTTTTCACATTTCTTTTGGCAAGGTTGCAATGACAAGTCAATGTTAAAATGCCTTAACTTTGTCCCAGATTCCTTTCATTGAGCATTAATTTCCTTATTCAAAACTCTTTTTTAAGGGATTGGAGATGGCTCAGAGGTTAAAGGCACTTACTGCTCTTGCAGAGAATCCAAGTTGGTTTCCTGCACCCACAGCTGGGAGCTCATAACTATCTGATATCTCAGTTTTAAGGGGTCTATCATCTTTTGACCTCCATGGGCACCTGTACACACTTTAGTCACATAAACTGAAGTAGGCACAGATACTTACACAAAATAAATAAACATAAATATCTAAAAAAGAACATTTTTTCAGCTTCTAGGAGGGCACTCATATGACTGCTTATTAATATTTTTGTGACATCTCCATGCCCACTTCATAAAACTTTTCAGGCACTCTATTTGGCTTTTGTCCCCTTTTACTTCTGTCTCTTTATTCTTGTTCCAAAATTCCTCTAATTCAGATGGGCTGAATTATGTCAGCTAATCTCAGGACTTTGACTCTCCTGCATGCATATGTTCTCCGAAGCTCTGTATACAAGTCCCACCTTCTCTGACACCTAAGTGTTTAATTTCTCACTATTTTATGGTATCTCTTCATGAATTTGTCCACCCAGCCAACATTTATTTAGCATCTAATATGGCTTATACATGAGGGGGGACACAGATACACTGCTGTACATGTACATCAGAGGATAATCTTCTCTTTCACTCTTGTGTGAACTCAGGTCACTAGGTTTTCACAGCAAGTACTATGACACAGGAACTATCTTGCCAACTAAACTGTGAGGTCTTCATTTCAATTATTATCATCCATTACATTGCATAAGAAGTAAACTCTGAGGGGGATCCAAGATGGCAGCACCAGGAGGACATTGTGTCTGATGAGCAGGACAGCAGTGACTGCACAGCAACCAACAGACCAAACTCTGGGCCCTAAAACACCAGCGATTGTGTTTCCCAGGTGAGAGGAAACCCCATGGTGTGGGAAGCAGTCAGGTTCAGGTCACCCAGCTAAACCCCAGAAAAGTTTTCAGGTCCCAGCAGGCACTTGGTCACCAGCCCAGAGCCACATGCCTGCATGCTCTGATCACCATCCCAGACTGAACTGTGGGCACCACAACACCAGAGACTGAGATTTCCAGTTGAGAGAAAACCCCATGGTAAGGGAAGCAATTGGGGCTGTCCTCAGGCCAACCAGACCATCCCTGGAAAAGGTCTCAGGATCCAGCAGGAGCGCAGCTGCCAGCCCAGAGACCCGCCTGCATGCCTGACTCACCATCCTAGACAGGACTGTGGGCCCCAGGGCACTAGAGACTGGGTTTCCCTGTTGGGAGGAAACCCCATGGTGAGGGGAATATCAGGTCTGACCTCAGAATACTCAGCCACCCCCCTCCACCCCCCCACACACCCGGAAAGTTCTCGGGAAAAGTTCCCAGGTTCCTGCAGGTGCTCAGTCACCAGCATGGAGCCACTCACCTGTGCCTGCAGGCCCCATAACACCACAGACTGGGTCTCCCTGTCAGGAGGAAACTCCATGGTGAGGGAAACATCAGGTCTGACCTCAGGAAAAGTTTATGGGTTCCTGAAGGCTCCAGGCTCTAGCATCCTACTGTAAGCTTGAGTGCTGCACTCACCTGCATGTGGGTACTGGGGCACAGAACTCCAGCCTCAGACCCACAGAAGCCTGAGAGCACTGGATCAGCCTCCAGATTCTGCTCCAAGGTGTAACCAATTATCCCTAGCTAAACTGACCAAACCATAGGGTTCCCTGGTTCTTTAAGAGGGCTATACCCAACAAAAATTCTGTAAGAGCAGCAGCAGCAGTTCACTAAATTCAAAGCAAGGAACCCAGCGGCAGGGCAGCTGTCTCTAGGACTTCTCCTGGTAAGAGGACAGACCCCTGACTACCAATAACCACAGCTACCACACAGGTCCATACACCTGAGGTGAGCTGTGACAATTCCTGAGAAGCAGCGCCATTCAATTGACCATTCCCAAAAAGCTGAGGAGGCCTTCTTCAGAATCCTTCCAAGAGGATTCTTCCCACCCCAGGATTCCATCAAGCACTGGAAACTAACAGCCAACACCTGAGACAGCCAGATGGGTAGAGGCCAGGGTAAAAACACAACCAACAAAAGGCCAAGCAATATGGCATCTCCAGAACCCAGTTATCCAGGGGCAAGTAGCCCTGGACACCCTAACATAAGTGAAATTAAAGAAGATGACCTCATATCTATGCTTATGAAGAGAATAATGAAAGAAACAAATAAAATGCATAAAGAAATAGAGGAAGATAAAGTCAAACAGATTATGGCCATCCGTAAAAATATACAGGAAGATGCAGCCAAACAGTTTGTGGCCTTCAAAGAGGAAATGATTAAATCACTGAAAGAAATAATAATAATAAAAACAGAGGAATGTTCAAACAAACAGGTGAAGGAATTGAAGGAAAAACAGAAAAATACAGTCAGACAAGTGAAGGCAATCAACAAAACGGTTCAAGATCAGAAGATAGAATTGGATAAATTAAAGAAAACACAAATGGAGGAAATTATGGAGAGAAAGAACTTAGGGAAGAAAACAGGAACTACAGAGGTAAGCATAACCAACAGGCTATGAGAGATGGAAGAAAGAATCTCAGGTGTGTAAGATACAATGGAAGAAATCGATATATCCATCAGAGAAAATGATAAATCTAAAAAATTCCTGACACAAACCATCCAAGAAATCCAAGACAACATGAAAAGACAAAACCTAAGGATAATAGAAATAAAGGAAAAAGAAGATCCCCATCTCCAAAGCCCAGAAAATATTTTCAACAAAATCATAGAAGAAAATTTCCCCACTTTAAAGGAGAGGCCTATAAGCATACAAGAGGCCTACAGAACACCTAACAAATTAGGCCAGAAAAGAAAATCCTCCTGCCACATAATAATCAAAACAGTAAGTATACAGAATAGAGAAAAAATATTACTAAAATCAGCAAGGGAAAAAGGCCAAGTAACATATAATGGCAAACCCATCAGAATCACAACTGACTTCTCAGCAGAGACTATGAAAGCCACAAGGGCCTGGATAGATATCATGCAGACCCTAAGAGAACACAGACATCAGCCCAGGCTACTATACTCAGCAAAACTCTCAGTTATCGTAGATGGAGGAAACAAGATACTTAATGACAAAAACAAATTTAAACAGTACCTACCCACAAATCCAGCATTATAGAAGATATTAGAAGAAAAAATACAACCCAAGAAAAATAACTACATTCAGGAAAACACAAGAAATAAATAACCTCACCACAGCAAAACCAAAAGTAGCCAAACACGCAAACACACTATCACAACCAACATCAAATTCAAAGGATCGAACAGCAACTGGTCATTAATCTCTCTCAATATCAATGGACTCAATTCTTCAATAAAAAGACAGACTAACAGGATGGATGTGTAAACAAGACTCAACAATCTGTTGCATATAAGAAACACATCGGGTTTCCTTGTAATGAGAACAAGGACTATCTCTGACATGAACTCAGTGGCCTGCTCTTTGATCACCTCCCCCTTGGGGGGAGTGCAGCCTTACCAGGCCACAGAGGAAGACAATGCAGCCACTCCTGATGAGACCTGATAAACTAGGATCAGATGGAAGGGGAGGAGGACCTCCCCCATCAGTGGACTGGGGCAGGGGCATGGGTGGAGAAGAGGGAGGGTGAGATTGGAAGAGGATGAAAGAGGGGGCTTCAGTTGGGATAGAAAGTGAATAAACTGTAATTTCAAAAAATTAAATATTTTAAAAAAAGAAACACATCTAAGTCACAAAGATAGATATTACTTGAGATGAAGGGCTGGAAGATAGTTTTCCAAGCAAGTGGACCCAAGAAGCAATCTGCAGTAGCCATTCTAATATCTGATAAAATAGGCTTTCAACCAAAATTAATAAAATGAGATGGAGAAGGATACTTCATACTCATCAAGGGAAAAGGAAAATTCCACCAAGAAGTCATTACAATCCTGAATATCAATGCTCCAAATACAATGACATACACACTTGTAAAACAAACATTAATAAAATTTAAACCACACATAGATCCCCACACGTTAATAGTGGGAAACTTCAACACCTCACTCTCAACAAAGGACAGGTCAACAAAACATAAATTAAACAAACAAACAAACAAACAATAAATTTAACAGAGGTCATGAATTAGATGGACCTAACAGACATCTATAGAACCTTTCACCCAAACACAGAAGAATTTACCTTCTTCTCAGCACATCAAAGAACCTTCTCCAAAATAGACCATATATTTGGTCACAAAGAAAGCCTCAACAGATACAAGAAAAATGAAATAATCCCTTGTATCCTATCTGATCACCATGGACTAAAAGCTGGACCTCAAAAACAACAGAACTAGCAAAAATCTCCCACACATGTTGAAACTGAACAACTCGCTACTCAGTGACAGCTGGGTCAGGGAAGAAAGAAAGAAAGAAATTAAAGTCTTCCTAGAATTCAACAAAAATGAAGGCACAACATACCCAAACTTGTGAGACATGATGAAAGCAGTACTAAGAGGAAAATTCATAGCACTAAGTGCCTTCAAGAAGAAATTTGAAACATCTCATTAAGGAGTTTAATGGCTCCCCTGAAAGTCCTAGGGGGAAAAAAAGCAGACAAACCCAAGAGGAGTGGACAGCTGGAAATAATCAAACTCAGGGCAAAAATCAATAAATTAGAAACAAATAAAACAATTCAAAGAATCAATGAAACCAAGAGCTGGTTCTTTGAGAAAATCAACAAGATAGACAAACCCTTAGCCAAACTAACTAAAAGGCAGAAAGACACTATCCAAATCAACAAAATCAGAAATGAAAAGGGGGACATAAGAGCAGACACTGAGGAAATTCAAACAATTATTAGGTCTTACTGAAGTAAGACCTATATGCTACAAAATTTGAAAATCTAAGTGAAATGGACAATTTTCTTGATTGATTCTGCTTACCAAAGCTGACTCAAGACCAGGTAAATAAAATGAAATAGTCCTATATCCTGTAAGGAAATAGAAGCTGTCATCAAAAGTCTCCCATCCAAAAAAATAAAAAATAAAACAAACAAACAAAAAACCCAAAAAACCTAAAGGGCCAGATGATTTCAGCACAGAATTCTACCATACCTTCAAAGAAGGGCTAATACCAATACTCTTCAAACTATTCTACAACATAGAAACAGAAGGAACATGACCAAACTCATTCTATGAAGCCACAGTTACCTTGGTATCTAAACCTCATAAAGACCCAAAAAAGAAAGAGAATTTCAGGTCAATCTCTCTTATGAACATTGATGCAAACATAATCAACAAAATACTCACTAACTGAATACAAGAACACAATAAAGATACCATCCACCGTGACCAAGTAGGCTTCATTCCAGGTATACAGGGATGGTTCAATATACGGAAATCCATCAATGTGATCCACCATATAAACAAACTTAAAGAAAACTCTACATGATCGTCTCCTTAGATGCTGAAAAAGCATTTGCCCATTCATGTTTAAAGTCTTGGAGAGATCAGGGATACAAGGCACTTACCTAAACATAGTAAAGGCAATATACAGCAAGCCTATAGCCAGCATCAAATTAAATGGAGAGAAATGTAAATCAATCCCACTGAAATTAGGGACAAGCAAGGCTGCCCATTCTCTCCATAGCCCTTCAACATAGTTCTTGAAGCCCTTGCTAGAGCAATAAAACAATTAATTAAAGGAAACCAACAGGATACAAACAGGAAAGGAAGAAGTCAAAGTATCACTATTTGCAGATGATATGATAATATACATGAGTGACCCCAAAAATTCTACCAGGTGACTCCTAAAGCTGATACATACCTTCAGCAAAGTTGCTGGATACAAAATTAACTCAAAAAAAACCAGCAATCATCCTGTGAGAAAGAAATTAGGGAAGCAACACCCTTCACAATAGCCACGAAGGACCTAAAGTACCCTGGTGTGACTCAAATCAAGCAAGTGAAAGACCTGTTTGAAAAAAAACTTCAAGTCTCTGAAGAAATAAATAGAAGATATCAGAAGATGGAAAGATCTCCCATGCTCATGACTTGGCAGGATTAACATAGTAAAAATGGCCATCTTACCAAAAGCAATCTACAGAGTCAATGCAATTCCCATCAAATTAGCAACACAATTCTTGAAAGAAAATTCCTCAACTTCATATGGAATAACAAGAAACCCAGAATCGCCAAAACAACCCTCTACAATAAAAGATCTTCTGGAGGTATCTCCATCCCTGATCTCAAGCTGTACTATAGAGCAATAGTAGTAAAACTATGTTTCTATGGTACTGGCATGGAAACTAGCTGGTGAATCAATGGAATCAAATAGAAGATTCAAAAATAAACCCACATATTTATGGACACCTGATTTTTTTGACAAAGATGCCAAAACCATACAATGGAAAAAAAGAGTATCTTTAGCAAAAAATGGTGCTGGTCTGATGGGATATCTACATGTAGATAAATACAAATAGATCCATATTTATTAATCTTCACAAAACTAAAGTCCAAGTGGATCAAAGACCTTAATATAAAAACCAGACACACTAAATCTGTTACAAGAAAAAGTGGGGAAGAGCCTTGAATTCATTGACATGGAGACAACTTCCTGAACAGAACACCAACAGCACAGGCTCTAAGATCAGCAACTAATAAATGGGACCTCATGAAACTGAAAAGCTTCTGGAAAGCAAAGGACACTATTGTCAGAACAAAACAACAGCTCCAGATTGGAAAAGAATCTTCACCAACCCTATATTTGACAGAGAACTAATATCCAGAATATATAAAGAACTCAAGAAGTTAAACAGCAACAAATCAAGTAATCCAATTAAAAAATGGGGTACAGAGCTAAACAGACAATTATCAATAGAAGAAGATCAAATGACAGAGAAACACTTAAGGAAATGCTCAACATCCTTAGTCATCAGGGAAATGCAAATCAAAACGACCCTGAGATTTTACCTTACATATATCAGAATGGCTAAGATCAAAACTCAAGTGACAGCATATGCTGGAGGGAATGTGGAGAAAGGGGAACCCTCCTCCATTGCTGGTGGGAATGTAAACTTGTACAACCACTCTGGAAATCAATCTGGTGGTTTCTCAGACAATTAGTAATAGTGTTACCTCAAGACCTAGCTGTACTCCTCTTAGACATATATCCAAAAGATGTTCAAGTATACACAAGGACATTTGCTCAACCATGTTTGTAGCAGCTATATTCGTAACAGCCAGAATTTGGAAACAACCCAGATGTCCCTCAGTTGAGGAATGGATACAGAAATTGTGGTACATTTACACAATGGAATACTACTCAGCAATTAAAAACAAGGAAATTATGAAACTTGCAGGCAAATGGTAGAAACTAGAGAAGATCATCCTGAGTGAGGTATCCCAGAAGCAGAAAGACACACATGGTATATAATCACTTATAAGTGGATATTAGACATATAATATAGGATAAATATATGAAAATCTGGACACCTAAAGAAGCTAAGCAAGGAGACAGACCCTGGGTAAGATGATCAGTCCTCATTCAGAAAGGCAAATGGGATGGACATCAGATGAGAGAGAAAACAGGGATCAGGACAAGAGCTTACCATAGAGGGCCTCTGAAAGACTCTACCCAGCAGGGTATCAAAACGTATGCTGAGATTCATAGCCAAACTTTGGGCAGAGTGCAGGGAATCTTATGAAAGAAGGGGGAGATAGAAAGACCTGGAGGGAACAGGAGCTCTACAAGAAGAGCAACAGGACCAAAATATATGATCACAGGGGTCTTTTCTGAGACTGATACTACAACCAAGGTCCATTCATGGAGTTAACCTAGAACTCCTGCACAGATGTAGCCTATGGCAGCTCAGTCTCCCTTACTAAGGAGTAAGGAGAACAGGGACTGTCCCTGACATGAACTCAGTGGCTGGCTTTTTGACCATGTCCAACTGAGAAGGGAGCAACCTTACCAGGCCACAGAGGAAGACAATGCAGCCACTTCTGATGAGACCTGACAGACAAGGATCAGATGGAAGGGGAGGAGGATCTCCCCTATCAGTGGACTTGGAAAGGAGCATGGGTGGAGAAGAGGGAGGGTGTAACTGGGGGGGGGCAAAGGAGGGGGGTTACAGTTGGGATACAAAGTGAATAATTGTAATTAATAAAAAATAAATAAAAATTTAAAAATAATAAAACAATTTTTAAAAAGTAAACTCTGGTATTATTCCAAATCATTCCTCTTCAGCAAACGAAGGTTTGTTCTTCAGACCAAATAGACTGTAGTCAAATCCGGCCTCCAGGATGGATGACTCAGCAGTTAAGTGTACCTAATATTTTTGTAGATGATTTGAGTTCAGTTCCTAGCTCCTATGATGATTCCAATGCTCCTCTTTGGTCTTTGCAGGCAGCTGAATTCATGTGGCATTCACTAATACAGACATATTCACATAAAATAAATAAAAATAATCTCAAAAACCCCCACCTCCTGCCTCTTATGTGAAGGCTATGTAATTTAAAGTCAAGCATCTGTTTTCCTGTATAGAAACTCACTAAGTTGCTGTGAAGTCCACCAGAGCTGAGGACTCAGCATGTGCTGCAGATAAATGCTCTGTGTTAGAATTGTGTCATAGGAATTCTACTCCTACATCCTTTTCAAATTCATCCCCTCTGCCCTGTATGAGCTTCCAGTTTCTTATCTCATCTGCCACTCACTTCATATTCATCTTTCCTTTACTCACAGTACATCCCTCTCATTCTCTCTGCTTTAACAGTTAACAATGCACATGCACTCCTCAGCCTGAAACCTCAAGTAGCTACGTGACTTGGATGTGGTGGGACCTCACAGTGGTTGATCTGCTCTCGAATTCCCAGTCTTGTGCACAGCCACAACCATCTTCTCTTCATTTCCTCTACACGTACCACTTCCTTAACCATGCCTCGGTAAATTACTCTATGCTTGTCTCTTGGCCTAAAATGGCTCTTACCTCTTACCTCCTACTCAAATTCCCCCTCTCTTTGTAAAGCCTAATCTGCACTCTGCTCTTGTGAAATCTAAGTAAGCTCTTATCATGCTATCACTTCTGTGAGGTTGAGGAGTGTTTCTAACCTGTGACTCATAATCACTAAATGAGTTACCATTAAATGCTCACTGAAAGAGTGCACAAAGTTTATAATAATTGAAGGATTTTAATATGTAACATCATTAGATCTTGATTGTTAAGGCTGCTTTTTCCTAATATTGACTATAATTTTTTTCACCCACCTATATAGCACAGCAACTTCTCATTCAATGATAACCACATTTTATAAGCTTGCATTTCACATAACTGAGCCATATCAAGAGACTGCAGTAACTAAATCTTTGATGAAAGTCAAGAAGAAAATCCATGTGCCTGAAGAGTTACATTGTTCTAAGTCCTGGTCTGTTCTGAAGTTCCAGCAGTTATGGAAAACACTAGGCAAATGCTAGTTCATCTAACTGAATGGCACATCGCTAGCACCTAGTTACAACTATATCAAGCAGCCAGCAAAGGTACTGGCCTATGTATCACTTTGGGCATCAAGGCCTAGCACCCAGGGATATAAGAAGAAAAAGAGAGGGAGGGATGGAAGAAAGGAAGGAAGCAGGGTGGGGGAGTAGAGAGAGAGAGAAATTGATTAGGCCTCTGTGCCTCATGAAGAGAGACAAAAGGCATATTTAAAAGGCATAGACTAAAGGTGAAAGATTTCATGGTATAAAGTTCTAGAGATTTAAGCCTTCTGCATGCTAAGAGAGACAGAGTAAGCCTGTGGGTGCCTAGATGACCAGGCTTTTCTTTGTTTTCTCTTTTTTATCACCTGATCCCAAAAGGATGGTCCCACCCAGCAATACCCTCATTTCTCACTGCCACTAGGGTCTTTCTAACATTTCTGTTGCACAGTACCCTCTCTCCTCTCCCCAAATCTTGATCATTGTCTTAATGTACACAGGCTGTATGGCCCCTCTGGTTGTTTCTCTAGTGCCCTGCACCTCAAGCTTAGAGATGCTAGAACTGAGCATTCATAAAGTCATGGAAAAAAAATCACAACTTACCAGGGATGGCTTCTTTTGGGGGGACAATGGTATCTCAGACTTCTCAGCAACAGAACCTCAGATCTGGAGGTACAAACGTGGTGTGCAGAAATAGGAAATAAAGTTTCCTGCAGAGAGAAGGCGGAGATAGAAGGGTAATTGATGGTTAAGATTTGAAGAAAAAAAATCAAAGATTTACAGTTCTTCTTTTCCAGCCAGGAGCATAGTATGTTGGGCTGAGGTCTCCACAGGGTTAATTTTGAAATCTTGATTGTGCAATTTTGAGTGTGAGTCAGCCATTCCCTGTCCCCTGGCTTCAGTATATTTCAACTCTGGGCTTTTATGTTTTATAGGTGTTTCATAACTTTTCCTCTCTCTGCTCTCCTCTCTGTATTAATTGGCATGATCTAAGTGCAATAGAACCTATCACTCCCAGAGAATAAATGCTAATGAAAGTTATAATGAAGGAAATGAAAAGTTGTTTCATTGAGACTTGTGTGTTGCTTTCAGAGTATAGAGAGCTGGAATCTGCTTACAATCTTACTTAAATAAGGATTTCTAGTGAAGGAAAATACCCAGTGATCTTTTGTGTTAAGGATCTTCTTGCAGTAGGAGCTCTGTTATTATTATCATTGTAAGTCACATTTCTTTGAAAGAGGCTTTGTTTAAAACAAAATCTGTATCATAAAGAACCTATTTAGGAATGTTCCTAATGTTTTGCAAACCTGGACAGAGTTATCTAAGCTAGTCTCTGTAATTCTGCAGAATTAGCAGGCCTGGATGTTGCTATAAAAGAATGAAAATCCCAACCGGTCTATTTCACCAGAAGCCAGATGCTGGAGTGAAAGCCTGCTAGCTCAGAGAGGCAGAGAAAGCACCCAGCTGACGTTCCTTCTCAGCTCATGTCCCTATGGAAAAAGCCCAAAAGGCTCACTAACTCAGATGACAGCCCAGGAAGAAAAGGTCAAAAATCCCAAGGCCAAAGCATTGCTAGCTCAAAGCTCAAAAAGCCCCAAAAGCTAGAGAGCTAAAAGCTCAAGAGCTAGAGAGCTAAAGCTCCTTCTACTTCTACACACTCAACTCTTTTTTTTAATTTTAATTTTTTATATTAATTACAGTTTATTCACTTTGTATCCCAGCTGTAGCTCCTCCCTCATTACCTCCCAATCCCACGTTCCCTCCCTCATCTCCTCCCATGGCCCTCTCCAAGTCCATTGATAGGGGAGGGCTTCCCCCCCTTCCATATGACCCTAGCCCATCAGGTCTCATCAGGAATGGCTACATTGTCTTCCTCTGTGGCCTGGCAAGGCTGTTCCCCACTCAGGGGAAGGCGATCAAAGAGAGACAGTCCCTCTTCCCATTATTAGGGAACCCACTTGGAGACTGAGCTGCCATGGGCTATATCTGTGCAGGAGTTCTAGGTTATCTCCATGAATGGTCCTTGGTTGGAATATCAGTATCAGAAAAGACCGTCTGGGCCCAGATTTCTTGATTCTCTTGCTCTGCTTGTGGAGCTCCTGTCCCCGCCAGGTCTTTCTGTCTCTCTCTTCTTTCATAAGATTCCCTGCACTCTGCCCAAAGTCTGCTATGAGCCTCAGCAGACTCTTTGATACACTGGTGGGTAGAGTCTTTCAGAGTCCCTCTGTGGTAGGCTCCTGTCTTGTTTCCTGTTTTCTCCCTCTTCCAATGACTGTCCCGTTTGCCTTTCTGAGTGAGGATTGAGCATCATACCCAGGGTCCGTCTCCTTGCTTAGCTTCTTTAGGTGTCCACATTTTCGTATATTTATCCTATATTATATGTCTAATATCCACTTATAAGTGAGTATATGCCACGTGTGTTTTTCTGCTTCTGGGATACCTCACTCAGGATGATTTTCTCTAGTTCCTACCATTTGCCTGCAAATTTTTTGATTTCCTTGTTTTTAATTGCTGAGTAGTATTCCATTGTGTAAATGTACCACAATTTCTGTATCCATTCCTCAGTTGAGGGAAAGACCTGTTTGAAAAAATCTTCAAGTCTCTGAAGAAAGAAACTGAAGAAGGTATCAGAAGATGGAAAGATTTCCCATAATCATGGATAGGTAGGGTTAACATAGTGAAAATGACCATCCTGCCAAAAACAATCTACAGATGCAATGCAATTCCCATCAAAATACCAACACAATTCTTTACAGACTTTGAAAGAACACTGAATTTCATATAGAAAATTTCTGAATTTCATATAGAAAAACAAAAAAACAGAATTGCCAAAATGATCCTGTACAACAACAGATCGCCTGGAGGTATCTCCATCCCTGATCTCAAGCTGTACTACAGAGCAATAGTAATAAAAACTTTTTGGTGCTGGCACAGAAACAGAATGGTAGAACTATGGAATTGAATAGAAGACTCAGAAATAAACCCACATACCTACGGCTACTTGGTTTTTGACAAAGAAGCTAAAACCGTACAATGGAAAAAAGACAGCATCTTCAGAAATGGTGCTGGTCTAACTGGATATCTATATGTAGAAAAATACAAATAGATCCATATTTATTACCCTGCACAAAACTAAAGTCCAAGACCTCAACATAAAACCAGATACACTAAATCTGTTAGAAGAAAAAGTGGGGAAGAGCCTTGAACTCACTGATCAATCATTAATAAATGGGACCTCATGAAACTGAAAAGCTTCTGTAAAGCAAAGGACACTGTTGTTAAGAATCTTCACCAACCCTTATATCTGAGAGCGGGCTAATATCCAGAATATATAAAGAACTCAAGAAGTTAAACAGCAACAAATCAGGTAATCCAATTAAAAAATAGGGTTCAGAGCTAAATAGAATTCTCTGTAAAGGAATATCGACTGGCAGAAAAACACTTAAAGAAATGCTCAGCGTCCTTAGTCATCAGGGAAATGAAAATCAAAACAACCCTGAGATTTCATCTTACACCCATAATTATGGCTATGATCAAAAACTCAAGTGACAACACATGCTGGAGAGGATGTGGAGAAAGGGGAACCCTCCTCCATTGCTGGTGGGAATGTAAACTTGTACAACCACTCTGGAAATCAATCTGGTGCTTTCTTAGACAATTAGGAATAGTGCTACCTTAAGATCCACCTATACCACTCCTGGGCATATATCCAAAGTATGCTCAAGTACACAAGTGCATTTGCTCAGCCATGTTCATAGCAGCTTCATTTGTAATAGCCAGAACCTGGGAACAATCCCTCCAACTCTTTAATCCCTGTCAGCTGGTTTCTTGCTCTGCCTCTTGACCTAGGGTTAATGTTACTAAATCAAGTGTACAAAAAGCTCTTGGATTAAAGTTGTGTGCTAGGGATGGCTGAACCATACTATAATTACCTGTTTACAATAAACAGAAAGTTCTTGGATTAAAGGTATATGATAGGGTTCAACACACCAAATAAGAAACAGGATTTTACAGTTCACAATTTAGGGGTTCACAATGGGATCAAATATTCTGCAATACCTGTCAGTCAGGATTTTCTACAATCTGATTTCCCCAACAGTCTCACATGAATCCTAAGAGTTCTGGGGCCTTGGATGGGTAAATGGACACAAAACAGATCATGAATAATCTGCTGTACAGTAGATGTTCATAAGTGACAAGAAAAAACCACTAAAGCCTTATTGAGGGCAGTAGACTGAGGGGTGCAGTCACTGTAAGAGATGACAGCAGCAAGGAAGCTTAGTACAGACCAAGAGTTTTCTCCAGATTTCAGCAAGTTGGCAACAAATACAGATTTTATTCAGCAAAAAGGTCTCCAGTTTTTCTTAGAAAATTTTCTTTTCTTGTTCTAGAACATATCCACTTCCATGATCAAGACCCCTGGTTAGGAGCACTTTTTACTTTCATCTTCATACTATATAGATAACTGATTCTAGCTATGGTATTTTGAAAACAAGGAGAAACACAGTGTTGGGTAGATAAAAAATGATCTGCCTCTAGAGAATAGAAAGGTGAGTAGGGTCTGAAGAACCAATGCCCAGAGACTAGCAACAGTGGAAGCTGCTACTCTGAGTGTTTTGCAGGTGACCCGACCTCCAGAGCATGACTGGTGGCTGGGGAGAAACTACAGTCTCAGAAAATGCTGCATCCTCACTTTTGCCTAAAAGTAGAACATGCAATTTTTGAAGGCAAAGGTATCTTCCCACCTTAGAGAGAAATGGCTAACCACTGAAGACAACTTTAGATCTTTATCAACCTGGAAATTATACCAGAAGAATCAACACTCACAAATTTTATAAACTAGTCTTTTGCTACTATTTTAAAAACTGACCCACAAGTTACCACCCATAGAGATGTAAATTTCTTTTTCCTTTGTATTACTACTTCTTTAAACTTTTATTTTTCTTTGTTGAAGATTCTATACAAATTGGAATCCAAAGCCACATGTTTGAGAAGTATTCATTCCCTCCAAATATTAAATATTCTTCTTTCTTCCTCCTTTTTTGTGATTTTGATTTGTCTATTCCTACTAAAAACTTGTTCAGGAGTGAGGAAAGAATTTTGTTTTCCTCTTTATAACTTGAAGGGTCAAAAACAAAACAAAAGAAAGCCATCATCTGAGCTAAAAATCACTTGGTAGAATTTGGCAAGGCAGAGCAGAAGGAAGACTTCAACTGCCTACTCCCACTCTCTGATCCCCTGTCTGTCCACAAGTGATTAGACCCTACAAGACAATAATAGATCAGCGGGTAGTAAAGATGTCCACCTATAGCTCAGAGTGGATCTTGGGGAACCACAAACTCTTATTACCACCTTCACCTCACACCATACAAATAGTTAAATTTTTGAGAATTTACATCTGAAAATCTTTATGTGCATAAGGAAAAGAGAAAGGATGCTTTTGTTTGAGTTTGAGAACTCCCTGTCTATCTGCCAGCAATGAATTCATGTTTTCAGTCCAGAAGCTGAGTGCTGCGTGGCCTTTAAGTACTTTAAGGAAAGCTCACATCTCTGATATACCCACCTTTAGTGTACAGACTATTCCACGGGCCTGCTCTCAGGGATCTAGTATCTGTTGCCTCCGCCAAGTGTGTGCAGCAGATAAAAGGACCCACCCACCACCCCAGCTCTCTCTGCTCTCCGTTTGTGCCCCCCCCTCTCCTTACTCTCTCTCTTCCCTCATGGCTCTCTCTGCTCTGTCTGCCTGTGTACACACCTACCTGTCTGCCTTTATCTCCCCCCACAGGTCCCCACTCCTTTCCCCTCTCACAGTAAGCCTCTTTTACACCAGATCTGTTGCATGGCGAAATTTCTCAGGGGCACTCCTTGATACTGTACCATCCCAGCAAGGATACCTCCTGGCCTTTCTTGTTTTGAATTATATTTCATAACAAATGCTAGCTAAGGAGGATCCCATTGAAGGCATGGCTGTGGTGCTTCAGGTTGCCTGAAGAAGAATGGAGATCATCTCAAGTCTTCTGCAAAATAAAAATAAAAATCATTTGTATTCCCCCTAATGTTATAAGAAGACTGATACTGGATATGAGATGCTTAAGATCACGTTGATTATCACTCTGAAGGTTATATTTTCTCAAGTAACTTGAACCCTGTTTTTTTTTTTTCAGGGAGGGGGGAGTTAAACTACTCAAGCTGAAAGTTAAGTTGGTATCAAAACCTATCTCTCTGCCACTCGTGTATGACAAGGTAAAAACAAATGAAAATGTGGGAATAACATGTCCAGAGAGGTGACAACAGAACAAGAAAGAGTTATTGGTGGTCTGAAGGCACTTTGATGGTGTCATTTTTAACTTCCTTGTTCTTCTGTGATGGGTCCTTTTGAGTTGGTACTTTAAGAATACAAACATCCTTGCCTCTTCTCATCAAAGTTGCTTTGGGTTCACTGTGGTTTCTATGGTTTATATACTTCCTGTGACCTATTAAAATAAACTAGTGTGTTCAAGGATTTTATATCTTTAGTTTGGTCACACATGAAGCAGTCATATTGTTATTTGCTTTGTTCTTGTCTTCATAAAAAAATATACATGATTTCCACAGCTTTTGTGACAAACGGTAAAGTAAGAAAACAAGGCATAGAAAGTCAAAACAAGAAAGGCCAGCAACTCCAGATTCATGTAAAGGATTTATCAAGGATTAGATATCAGGTATGAATTTCTCTTCTTTTTTTCTAAGATTGTGAAAAGTGCCCAGATGAATGAAGAATAGATAAAGCTACACAATCAAAATTAGAAAAAAAATAGAAATGAGGGGTTAGGAGGATTGTTCAGCAGGTAAGAGCATTTGCTGAGCAAGTATAAGATCTGGATTCAAATTTCCGGCTCACTAGTCATGGTCATGCAACCTTGGCACAATGTGGCATGGTGAAGGATTGCGGGAGTTTGCTGGGTGCCATCATCCAGTTCTGTGAAAGACCTTGTCTCAAGGAAATAATGTAGACAGGGCAGGATACCTGATATCTTCCTCTGGCCTCCATATGCACACACATAAGTGTGAAGATCCACACACACATGTATGCATGTACCAAACCTACACACACACATCAGAACAAAATAAAAAGATCATCAAAGTAGTAATTAAATTTTAATTAATTTATACAATAAAGGTAGCAGATTAGATGTTTATTTGTTCCATTCAAGTACACTTTGAGAAAAAAAGATATGAAGTCAGAAACTTTATTTTTACTTGTAAATGAAAAGCTATCTCTGTCAAGTGACTTAAGAGGATTTGTGCAAACCAGTGTTAAGGAGCTAATCTATTGTCTTTCTGTAGTTCAGATGCTCTGTGTTAAATCTGGAGCTCAGTATAGATGTCTTACCAGTAGCCTGCCATTGGGAAGAACACTTGGTGGTAATAGGACATAATATACTATTTAACAGAGTTAGGCAACATTAGGTTGGGAAGAAAAGGATGACATTCATATACCACTGCATCTTTTTTTTGAATCTTGATGAGTGAAAATATCATGAAAATGAATACCAACAGGGTCTGGTTTTATGCCTATCAGTAGACCTTATGACATGCCCCAGAGAGGGCCATGATAGCAGGCATCAGAATATCCAGAATGCAATCTTTGTGGGTACAGTTGTATAAGAAAAAACCCTCAGTCTTAGATGTGGCTGATATTCTGATTGGTAGACGTTGCTGGCATAACTCTGGGAGGGCATCAGGTGATAGGAATAATGAGATGGACCCTGGCTAACCATGACTAGTTGAAGTTCTAGCCAAATAATGTTGCTTTTGCAGGAATTGTAAACATGTGTTAAAGAGAGGGACAAGAATGTGGAGGACAACTCATTTGTAGTGCATCTCAACCATATGTATAATTATTTCAGAAGAAATGTACTTATATTAAAACATCAACAAAGTGACAAACCTTTATCTATATCACTATGAGAAGAAGACAGAAGATGCAGATAACTAAAGCCAAATGAAGGTGGAGCTAATGTTAAGAAAAAAAAAACTGTGCAAAAATATGATGACTGTCAACAACTTTGATAACCTACAGTAAATAAATATCATAAATAAAAAATCAAAGTGGTTCAAGAAAAAATAAGAAATTATAAAGTACCTATAAAAATAGAGATTGAATTAGTACTGTAAAATGCTTTACACCAACAATAAAGAGCCTGAATCAGATAGTTTCACCTATAAATTCCCCAAACATTTAAAGAAAAGCTCATATCAATCTTTTTCAAATTCCGACCAAAAATAGAAGAGGGAACATGTCATCATTTGTTCTCTGAAGCCAGCACTACTGTGATAGCCCAGCCAGACAAGCCATCACACAAAAAGCCTAGTGATCCCTGGGCCTAGATTTCTTGGTTCTGTTGTTCTGCTTGTGGAGCTCCTGGCCCCTCCAGGTCTTTCTATCTTCCCCTTCTTTCATAACATTCCCTGCCCTCTACCCAAAGTTTGGCTATGAGCCTCAGCATCCGCTTTGAAACTGTTCTGGGTAGAGTTTTTCAGAGGCCCTGTTTGGTAGGCTCCTGTCCTGTTCCCTGTTTTCTCCCTCATGGAGATAACGTAGAACCCTTGCACAGATGTAGCCCATGGCAGTTCAGTCTCCAAGTGGGTTCCCTAGTAATGGGAATAGGGACTGTCTCCGACATGGACTCATAGGCTGGCTATTTGATCACCTCCACCTGAAGAGAGAGCAGCCTTACCAGGTCACAGAGGAAGACAATGCATTCAGTACTGGTGAGACCTGATAGGCTAGGGTCAGATGGAAGGGGAGGAGGACCTGCCTTATTAGTGGGCTTGGAGAGGGGCATGGGAGAAGATGAGAGGGTGGGAGTGGGAGGGGATGAGAGTGGAGGCTACAACTGGGATGCAAAGTGAATAAACTGCAATTAATATTAAAAAAAGAAGAAAAGCCTAGTGATCAAGATCCCTCATAATGGAGATTCAAATCATGAAAGAACGAAAGAAAGAAAGAAAGAAAGAAAGAAAGAAAGAAAGAAAGAAAGAAAGAAAGAAAGAAAGAAAAAATTACTAATTTTCAAAGATTTTATGGCATGATCAGATGGGATTTATCCAAAGAATATAAGTGTGGTTTAAGACATTTTAAAAATCATCAATGTAATATATCACATTGATTGACAGGAAACAAAACCAAACAAAATATCTACATGATCATCCTATTTGACATAGGAAACATTTAACAAATATAGTATGCTTCATGACAAAAAACAAAAACAAAAGAACCCAGTGGAACAAAAGGGAACTTCCTGAACATTGTGGAAGGACTTTTAAGATAACATAGCTAGTAGCATATTCAATAGGTAAACACTGACAGCTATCTTTCTGGGATCAGAAATAAGGATACCCATTATCACCAGTGATATTCAGTGTGATACTGTAATTTGTAGCCATTGCAACTAAAATACAGAAGGTTATAAAATTATATTCAAATCTTTTTAGTATTTTGGATTACTTCCATCTGCCCCATTTCCTCCCAGCTTCTGGTTTTATTTTGCTAGTATTAGATGGCATAATAGCTTGTGTGTGTGAATGTATGTGTGTGTGCATATTTTGTTACTTTCTGTCTTTTCTCTCAAGCAAGCTAAAGTTTCCCTATATTATAAGTTATTCACAAATATAATTTTGGTGGCTATCTATTGATCGTTATCTTTAGAGGATTGTGGCTGTCAGACACAAAAGCATCTCAGACTTCTTCAAATCTTGCTTCACTGTCAAGAAAATGGGAAATGTTACTATTCATAGAATATTACTGTAAGTTCTCACTTTCCTAACCCAAGACTTTGGGAAATGGCAGTACTATATATATATATATCTTTTCTTCTTGAGTCATCAACTTGGTCAATCAATATTTAGCTGACTTTAAAGTCTGGATGATTAAAATTTTTTATTAAATTACCTTTCCTGTTTGTAGTACCTTTGTGTTTACCTTGGTTATCTAGTAATATAATGGGAGGTTTACACTTTACTTAAATTGTTAACAAATATTACTGGGAACAGCATGTATGAATTCACATTTGCATGAATTCAATGAAACACAGACTGAAAACTTAAAATGTGCTGGAGACTCTGCTAATGAAATACAAATACACAATAATATGCGTATCCTAAAGGGACTGACACTGTGACAATCTGGATAAATGTTAACATAAAGCAACAGAAGACAATGTCCACAAATATAGACTTCTATATTTTGGAGAGCTCAAAAGAAGGAGAACCTCTTAATTGTGAGTTTCAGTAAACACTTGATAAAAGAAAAAAGATTGATATGAGCCTTGATGAATTCAAATCTGAGATGATAAAGAAAGAGAAATGGTCAAGATAAAAGTGAAGAAGGAAACAAAGACAGAGAGAGAGAATTTGTGAGCTCACCCAAACTCCAGAACCAGAAACTCTTGGAATGAAGCAATCTATGTCTTATCAAGCTTCTCAGGTGATCCTGATGCACACTGAAGCTTGAAAACCATTAACCCAGAAAATCAGAGCTTCTGCAGTAAAAAAGATGTTCTGTGTAGTGAAAAGCATCAGCTAGGGGTCCAGCCCTGCATCCTGTTAATCTGGATGACCAAATTTAATATTGTGGCCTCAGTAGGCAGAGCCTCAAACTAGATAGCCCACATTATAACCCAGTTCTGTGACGTCCAGTTGATGCTGGTCCAGGGAAAGAAACACTATCTCATTGAGGCACAGCTTCTTGACTAACAGGATCATATGTAAAAACTCAAAAAATGGGAGCATTTAATATTATTTCTTCATCTGTACAATTAATTACACATTTGAGCTAGCATTCTATGCTTCTAAAAATACTCTGGAGAGATAGACTAGTTACACTGCATTGAAGGGGACGTTTGATTGCTTTTTCTAGGAATTGCATGCCTTAGGATAATTATGACAGTTTTTAAGACAGAATAACCAGTTGCAAATCTGGCTATTCTGTCTTGAGTTCTGACACCAGTAATGTTTCTTTCCTGGAACCTCATTTTGAAGCCCTTATAAAGTATACCAATGCCTAAGTTTTTATTCCAAAAGATTTTGTTTGGTCTAGTTGCCAAAATTATATATACATATATATGTGTATGTGTGTGTACATATATATGCATATATAACTGGGAAACACATTTATTATTCATGCTCTATGTAATGAATAAAATGTCATAATGCACAAATATATTGCCTAGTGAGCTTTCTAAGCCCAACCTACAACCGCAGAGCTTATGATTTCAAGAGTTTAGAATGTGGCTGAAAATGTGCACTCTTGATAAACTGTCAGTCAAGTCTTCTGATTTGATATCTTCTCTGAGAATCACAGGCTTAGATGTAAACCTGTTACTAAGCAAAGCTCATGGGGTTTTGGGAACCAAATCAGGTCCTTTGCAAAGCAGCAGCTTCTGGGTAAAGAATCAATCAGCTTGTATGAGAGTTCAGCAAAAAAGACCATAAGATAGTTGTCAGGCCCGGATATTTGCAGCCTTGTCTCTAACCCAGGGAAGGCTTCTGAGGTCATTTAACCTAGTGTCAGTCTCTGAAATGGAAGGCAAGGAGACAGAAACAACAAACAAACAAAAACCCATTTCTACTTTAAAACAATATTTCTACTTTAAAATTTTCTTTTAATAAAAAATTTATACTGCTCTCCCATGAAAGATACTTGAAATCTCAACTGGAAAAGTACAGAATTTTTTTTCTTCTGGACTGCTACTCATGGACCATTTCCACCTTCTTTCTTGGTGGAATACTCAGGGAAGAGGGACAGATATTTGTAAAACAGCTCAATTTCTGTTCCTCTTTTCCTATAATATTATCTTCCTCTTTTGGTTTTTTGCTCTTGAGCCCTGCCTTCTGTGAAATGTTTCAGTTCCCTCTCTGTATTTTTGGACCAATTTTCTATCTTTCAACAGATGTGCTATAGGTACTTTTTATTTGGCTCTTTAAGATAAAGACCCCTAAAGAAGCTAAGAAAGAAGGAGGACCCTGGGTAAGATGCTCAATCCTCATTCAGAAGGGCAAACAGGATAGACATCTGGAGTAGGAGAAGACAGGGAACAGGACAGAAGCCTTCCATAGGGGGACCTCTGAAAGACTCTGCCCAGCATGACATCAAAGCAGATGCTGAGACTCATAGCCAAACTTTAGGCAGAGTGCAGGGAATCTTATGAAAGAAGGGAGAGATAGGGGACAGGAGCTTCACAAGGAGACCAACAGAACCAAAAAATCTGGGTAGAGGGGTCTTTTCTGAGACTTATACTCCAAACAAGGACCATGTATGGAGATAAGCTAGAACCCCTGCTCAGATGTAATCCATGGCAGCTCAGTCTACAAGTGGGTTCCATAGTAAAGGAAACAGGGGTTATCTCTGACATGAACCCAGTGGCTGGCTCTTTGATCACCTCCTCCCTGATGGTGGAGCAGCTTTACCAGGCCACAGAAGAAGAGAATGCATGCAGTCCTGATAAGACCTGATAGGCTAGGGTCAGATGGAAGGGAGGAAGACCTCCCCTAACAGTGGACTTGGAGAGGGGCATGGAAGGAGAAGAGGGAAGGAGATCTGGGGTTGGGAGGGGACAAGGAAGGGGATTACAACTGGGGATACAAAGTAAACAAATTGTAATAAATAAAAAGTAAATTAAAAAAAGAAAAAAAATAGATCAAGACCCCAGTGGGAGACTCTTTATGAGAAGAGGAACAAGACAGGACCATTATTGCAAAGCCTCTGATTTAAGGTGCTTATTTTTGCTTTGTATGTTTGTTTGGAGTTTTTGTTTAGCTTATAATAAAGGCTGGGGTTTCTCGGTAAGTCATTCATTGGCATAAAGACAAAGTCATTTCATTTTACAATGCTCAGTTTTTATTAAATATTTTTTGCCTGTTCTATACCATGGCTCATTTTCATCCATTTGTTTAAAGAGCTACCAAAATTTTAAACTATGTGCAGCACATGTATTTATGCAGTAACCCTGCCACAAGTTTCTCATCCTCTTTTTCTTTTTTTGCTTTGTCAGTACTGTTGCTGGTTAATAAACATTTTTTCCCTTTTCAAACTATTGAAATACTTTTACTTTAATAATATAAAAAATCATAGCTAGGTGAGGTGGTCCTTGCCTTTAATTCTAGTACTCAGGAGGCAGAGCCAGGAGGATCTCCGTGAGTTCAGGGATAGCTTTCTCTATCTAGCAGTTCCAGATTAGTCAGGGTTACATAGTGAAACCCTGTCTTAAAAAATGTAATTAAATACTTTTCAAACCATAGAAAACACTGGAAATAAGACAAGAATGTACATTTTACCAACGCTACTTAATATAGCTGGAAGTCCTCATCAGAAAAATTAGACAAGAAAAATTTCTATAAAAGGTCTGAAGAAATGGTTCAGTTAATAAGGTGTTTGCAACACAAGTACAAGGGCCTAAGTTTAGTTCCAAGAACCTAAAGAAGATGGAAAAGGCTATGCATGCTAGTGTTTTTTTTTTTACAATCCCAGCTCTAATTAGGTAAATATGAGCAGATCCCTGGGACTCACTGGCCAGCCATCCTTGCCAAACTGGTGAGTTCCAGACCAATGAGTTACCCTGTTTTAAAAGCCAAGGTGGACATTGTCTATGAGGCAACATCTGAAGTTGACCTCTGGCTTCCATATATACATGTATACCTGTGCATTTGCATTCATACCTCACCCCTACAGGCACATACCCATAAGAGAAAAATGATAAAAGACACTGAAATTAAAAGAGAAGTAAGATGATATTTGCTTATGAATTATATGAAGTATATGACCTTTTATGTTGAGTCCACACCAAAAAGAAAAATATTTTAGAGCTGATAAATTAATTTGTTGAAATTACAGAACACAAAATCATACAAAATGGCTTGCAATATATGTAAAAACATAAAAAGCCCAAAAAGAAATTTAAAAATAATTCAACTTGTAATCATATCACAAAGAATAAATTAATTAGACATAAATTTATTTATTTATTATGTGTACAATATAGGATAATCATACTAAAATCTGTACACCTAAGGAAGCTAAGCAAGGAGGACCCTGGGTAAGAAGCTCAATCCTCATTCAGAAAGGCAAATGGGATGGACATCAGAAGAGGGAGAAAACAGGAAACAGGACAGGAGCCTATCAGAGGACCTCTGAAAGACTCTACCCACCAGTGTATCAAAGAGACTGCTGAGACTCGTAGTCAAACTTGGGGCAGAGTGCAGGGAATCTTATGAAAGAAGGGAGAGATAGAAAGACCTGGAAGGGACAGAAGAGCAACAGAACCAAAAAATCTGGGCCCAGGGACCTTTTCTGAGACTGATACTCCAACCAATGACCATGCATGGAGATAAACTAGAACCTGTGCACAGAAGTAGCCCATGGCAGCTCAGTCTCCAAGAGGTTTCCCCAATAATAAGAACAGGGACTGTCTCTGACATGAACTCATGGGCTGGCTATTTGATCACCTCCACCTAAGGGGGGAGCAGCCTTACCAGTCCACAGAGGAAGACAATGAAGCCAGTCCTGATGAGACCTGATAGACTAGGGTCAGATGGAAGAGGAAGAGGACCTCCCCTATCATTGACTGGGGGAGGGACATAGGAGAAGAGGGAGGGAGGGTGGAATTGGGTGGAGATGGGGGAGGGACTACAGCTGGGATACAAAGTGAATAAACTAATTAATAAAATTAAAATTAAAAAAGAAATAAATTTAATCAAGGGAAATAAAAAGTCATATACTATAAACTACCAAATTTGTTCAAAGAAATTAGAAGAAACTGCCCAAATGGAAATATCTTATGTTTGTGCATCGGAAGACTCAATATTAAAACACTATTCATGAGATTTTGGTTTGGCCTTGCCGTGGCTCCCCAGTCCTTGTGATTGGCACTAAATGGCACTGGGTTTCTTGAATATGACACCAAGAGAACAAGTAACAAATAAATAAGATGTACTACACTATCATATATCGTTATAGGAAATTAAAATATAAAATATGTTTAAGAATTCCTACAACTCAATAAAAACAATAATTTTTAATGAAAATAAATTTTATACAATATATTCTGATCATGATTCTCCCTCCCAGGTCCTCTTCATTTCCCCATCTATCTAACACATGCCTTCTTTCTCTCTTTAGAAAACAAACAGGCAAAAAATATAATTTTTAAAAAAGAAATTAAAAAACGCAAAATACACACACACATGCACCTGCGTGTGGGCACATACACACACACCATAATCATATAACACAAAATTGGAAACCATAATATATAAGCAAAAGACAAGTAAGGTAAAAACCACACAAACAAGGACACATGAGACAGGAAATCAACATACTACCATTCAGTTTGTTTTGTGTTGGTCATCTACTGCTGAACATGGGGCCTGACCTTAAGTGTGATTTATACATCCTGTGATACTCCATTAGAGAAAAGTAAATTTTCCTTTGCAGGTGGTTGTTAGAGATAGTTTCTTGGTTAGAGAGGAAACTGGAGTCCATTCTCCCTTCTCAGTGCTGGTATTCCTCTGATTTTGACTTGTGCATGCTGCTACAGTCTCTGTGAGTCTGTATTTGCATGAGTCCTATTGTGTCTTGAAGACCCTGTTTCCTGTTGTCTCCACACCTCTGGTTCTTAGAATCTTTCTGTCTCCTCTTCTGCATAGTTGCCTGATCCCTGAGGGGAGGATTTAATGAAGACAACCCATATAGGACAGAGTTTTCTAAGGTTTCTCACTCTGTAAACATTGTCCAATTGTAAGTCTCTGTATTAATTTGCATCTACTGCAGGAGGAAACGCCTCTGATGATAGCTGAGAAAAATATGTGTATAGCAGAATGTTATTAGGAGTTATTTTATTGCTATGTTTGTTTAGCAGAACAGTAGTATTTTGTTTTTTTGCTTTCCCCCTAAGAACACCTATCTAGTGTCAGGTTCTTGGTCATCTGAGCAGTGGTAGACAGGGGTTCCATTGTATGGAATGGGTTTTAAGTCCAATCAGATAATGATTGGTTACTCCATGTTTGTGCTACCATTGTACCAGTGTCTCATGCAGGAAGGTCACTATTGTATGTTGTAATATGTTTAACCTGCTTAAACTCTATAGCGTATCTGTTGAGACCTACTTTAATTCTTAGCATAACTATAGCTCCTCTTTTAACACCCAGTGTCACCTTTGGCCTATCAGAAGCCATTTTGCTTCCAAGTCTCCATTTTCTATTATAAGGTGAAATTAAGTTCAAGTTCTCAGGCTCTACTTGTCTGAGACTAGGATACAATTCAATAGTTCAATACTTGCTGCTTAGAATAAAACAATAAATGATAAATGCATGTTCTGCTTGAGTTAAAGATAAATATATGTTTTGTTAGAGTTAAAACTGCAATATCCTGCTATGTTTCTTCGTCCCAGAATGCTGGAAAGCCCCCAAGAGCTCCCCTACCCTAAACCCCAGCCAATCAGCTTAAAGTGCTTTGTTTAGCTACCTATACAATACAATACATTTGGAAAAAAATCGATTATGTTTAGCTAGTCAAAATGATGTAATGCTGCTCCACCTCTGCTTCCTACATAAATATGTAAAACCTGCCTTAGAAGCAGACTGGTGTCACTGTCTGGCTCCTGATGCTAAAGGTAGCCCTGGCTGGTCAGTTTTTGTTCAGTGTTCAATAAACTTCCATCAGTGTGAGTCTGGTGTTCTAGTGGTCAGTGTGTGGCTATTCTTAAACCTATGACATTTAGATCTCAGGGTTTGTAGATGGATTGGTGGTTACATTTTTCCTCTGGTAGTATGGAGTGCACCTTCCAGTACCATAAACTCTAGCTACTAGGGGTAAAACCTCTACTTAGAAAACAGCTCGAATTCTCTGTATTCAGTGAGATTTGTAAGTGTTATATTATACAATAAAATCTTATCATCAGTTTGTGTGGAGCAACCAATAGCCTTGTCAATATCCTGAGTTGTCTAGTTGTTTCTGTATAGGGCCAACAATTTAATTAGATATAACCCATTCCTCCACTGGAGGCTTCATTTGGTGACAAAAGATGCCTAGTTGGGCCAATTATCTGTCTGGTTATTTGGCAGTGCTATTCTTTCATATATATACATATATATATGTATATATATGAAAGAATAGTATATATATAATATTGTCATACAGAATTTTTCAGTTTCATGATATCCCGTTAATTAGTTGTTGGTCTCAGTGTCTGTTTTATTGATGTCCTAATCAAAAAAGTCTTTTCCTGTGTCAATGACTTCAAGGCTATTCCCGTTTTATCTATATTCTGGATTTATGTTGAAGTCTTTCATCCATCTGTGTTTGAGTTTTGTTCAGGGTGATGAATATGGATATATTTGTATTCTTCTACATGCAGCCATCCAGTTTAGCTAGAAGTATTTGTTGAAGATGCTGTCTTTTTCTGGTTTCTTTGTCAAAAATCAGATGTCTATAGATGTGTGGATTATATCTAGTTCTTCAATTGATTCCATTCATCAACTTGTCTGTTTTTTATTCCTATACCACAGTGGATTACTACTGTAGGTTTGTGGTACAACTTGGAATTGGGGGTGGTGCTATCCCCCGCAGTTCTTTTATTATTAAAGCTTGTTTTAGCTATCCTAGTTTCACGTTTGTGTGTTTCCATATGAATACAAAAAATGACCTTTTAATTTCTGTGAGGAATTTTGATGGGGATTGCATTGAATCTGTAGATTGCTGTATTGCTCATGATTCTCTAGAAAACCAGAATTTCTAGAATAAACTTCTCTATAAAAACATAGAAAGGACAGTTATTAGAATGACTTATTCAAAATGATTGCCTATATATTGAAGGTCCAAGAATCCAGTAATTGTTTAATCCATAAAGCTGGATATCTCAGCTGGTCTTCAGTATATTCTAGAATCTCAAAGAAGTAGGCTCTAATGCCAGTACAGGAATGGACTTGATAGCAAGTCCAAAAGCAAGGGGGCAAAGAACAAAAGCTCCCTTCTTCCATGTTCTTATATAGGCTTTCAGCAGAAGGCCTGTCCCAGATTATGGATGGATCTTCTCACCTTAGAAGATCTGGGTTAAAAGTATTTCTTCCCACCTCAAGGATCTGGATTTGAAGTGGGTCTTTCCATTTCAAATTATATAAAAATCCCTCACAGGTGTGGCCCTCCATTTTCAGGGTTTTATTTAATTCTAGATGTAATCAAGTTGTGAACCAAAGAGAGCCATCACAATTGCATTTAGTTGGTTAACTATTTTCACTTTATAAATCTTACTGATCCATGCGCAAGGGAGAACTTTCCAACTCTTGTTGTTTTGTTTTGTTTGTTTGTTTGTTTTTTCCTGTTTCATTCTCCAGTGTCTTGAAGTTTTTGTTATCCAAGTCTTTCACTTACCTGCTTAGAGTTACCACAAATTATTTTTTTGAGTCTATTGTGAAAGATATTCTTTCTGTTTGTCATTTGTATAGGAAGACTACTGATTTCGGTGTGCTAATTTTGTATACCTCCACTTTTCTAAAAGTGTTTATCAAATGTAGAAGTTTCCTGGTGGAGTTTTAAAGGTACTTTTATGTATAGTATCATGTCATCTACAAATAAAGATACTTTGACTTCTTTCTTTCATATTTGTATTTCCTTGATCTCTCTTGGTTATCTTATTACTCTAGATAAGAATTCAAGTACTATATTGACTAGATATAGAGAGAATGAATATCCTTGTCTTGTTCCTGATTTTCGTGGAAATTCTTTGACTTTCTCTCCATTTAGATTGATGTTGGCTGTGGGCTTTATGTATATTGCCTTTACTGTGTTGAGGTGTGTCCTTTGTATTCTTAGCTTCTCCAGGGTTTTTATCATGAAGGGATGCCGGATTTTGTAAGAGGCCTTTCTGCATCTAATGAGAAGATCACGTAAATTTTGTTTTTCTGTCTGTTTATACGGTGGATTACATTTATCAATTTACATGTGTTGAACCATCTCTGCATCTCTGGTATGAAGCTTACTTTATCATGGCAGATCATTGTCTTGATATGTTCTTGCAAATGAAGTCAGTTTGCAAGTATTTTATTAAGAGTTCTTGCATCTATGTGCATAAGAGAAATTGGTCTGCAATTTTCTTTTCTTTCTTTTCTTTTTTTTTGGGGGGGTTGAGTCTTTGGGTTTAAGTATCAGAATAAAAAGTTCTTTCAGTTTTTATTTTTCAGAATAATTTAAGAAGTAATGGCTTTAATTCTTCTTTGAAGGTCTGGTAGATTTCTGTGCTGAATCTATCTGGCTCTGGGCTATTTTTGGTTGGGAGACTTTTAATTACTGCTTCTATTTCACGGGGGTTTTGGTCTGTTTAAATTGCTAATCTGAAGTTGATATAACTTTGATAGTTGATATAAATAAAAAATTCACCCATTTCTTTTAGATTTTTCCAATACAGTGGAGAACAGATTTTAAAAGTATATTCTTATGTTTTTCTAGATATTCATGGTGTCTGTTGTGATCATATCTCTAATTTTATTAATTTCGATCTTCTCTCTCCATCTTTTAGTTAATTTAGCTATTAATCCTATTGACTTCTCAAAGAAGCAACTCTGCTTCATTGATTTTTATTGGTTTTGTTGAAAAACAACATTTCATTTCAACCTTGTATTTGTTATTTTTTTCTATCTACACCTTCAGATGTTACTTCTTTTTACTCTTAATTTTCCAGGTGTGCTGTTAAACTACAAAATGCAATCTCTCTAATTTTTTAATGTAGGCAACTTGTCTTTTAGAACTTGCCTTCATTGTGTCCCATAGGTTTAGGTATGTTATATTCTCTTTTTCATTATATTCTAACAAATTTTAATTTTTCCCTATGTTCTCTGTTAACCATTTTTTTATTCAGTAGGGAGTTTTTCAATTTCCATTAGTTTGAATACTTTCTGTTGTTTCTGTTATGCTGGTATTCAGCTTTAATCCATAGTGGCCAGATAGGATGCAGGGTGTTATTTCAACTTTCTTATATCCATTGAGATTTGTTTTGTGACCAAGTATATGGTCAATTTTGGACAATGTTCCATGAGCCAGTGAGAAGAAAGTATATTCTTTTGTGTTTAGGTGAATTGTTTTATAAATATTTTCTAGGAACATTTGATTTGTGATGTTATTTAACTCCAGCATTTTTCCTTTAGTTTTGTCTGGATGGCCTATCCATTGGCAAGAGTGGGGTACTAAAGTTATCCACTATTACTGTATAAGGGCCAATATGTGATTTTAGCTGTAGTAGTAATTCTTTTATGAGTTTGGTCGCTCTTGTATGTGGTGCATAAATATTAAGAACTGCAGCCGGGCGGTGATGTCACACACCTTTAATTAATCCTAGCACTCAGGAGGCAGGTGGGTATATGCTAGTTTGAGGCCAACTTGGTCTACAGAGTGAGTTCCAGAATAGCCAGGGCTACACAGAGAAACCCTTTCTTGAAAGACCAAACAAACAAAAATGTCTGCATCTACTGGGCAGTGGTGGTGCATGCCTTTGATCACAGCACTCAGGAGGCATAGGCAGGCAGATCTTTGTGAGTTGGAGGCCAGCCTAGTCTATTAGAGTGAGTTCCAGGACAGCTAGAGCTATTACACAGAGAAACTCTATCTCAAAAAAAAAAACCAAAATAAAGTAGAAAGAAAGAAGGAAGGAAACAAAGAAGGAAGGAAAGAAAGAAACCAAAAGAAAGAATTGCAATACCCTTAGTGGGTTTTTCCCCCTTTGATGAGTATGTAGTGTTTCCCCCTATCTCTTCTGATTAGTTTGGATTTGATGTCTATTTTTTTTTTGATGTCTATTTTGTCAACACCTGTTTGCCTCTTGGGGCTTGGAATGCCTTTATCCATCCTTTCACCGTGAGCTGGTATCTATCCTTGAGGGTACTTATCCTTGGATGAAGCAGAAAGACGGATCCTGTTTTCTCTATTAATTTGTATCTCCTTGTTGAGGAATTGAGATCATTAATATTGAGAGTTCCTAATTTTCAGTGCTTATTGAGTCCTGTTTTTTTGTTGTTGTAGTGTGAGTTTTTTCCTACTCTTTTTATGTATTATTGTGGGATTTTTTTTTCCTTGAAGATGTATTTTCTTGGATGACCCTAGCTTATCAGGTCTCTTCAGGGCTGGCTGCAATGTCCTCTTCTGGGGTCTAGCAAGAATGCTCCTCCCTCAGGGCGGGGAGGGTCAAAGAGCCAGCCATTGAGTTCATGACAGAAATAGTCCCTGCTCCCCTTACTAGGGTACCCAGTTGGATACTGAGCTACCATGGGCTCTATCTGAGCAGGGGTTCTAGGTTATATCCATACATGGTCCTTGATTGGAGAAAAAGTCTCCTAAAGACCCCTGTGCCCTGATCTATTTGATCTTTGTGGAGCGCTTATCCTCTCCAAGTCTTACTAACTCCCCCTTCTTTCATATGATTCCCTGCACTCTGCCAAAGGTTTGGTTGTGAGTCTTAATATCTGCTTTGATACTTTGCTACGTAGAGTCTTTCAGAGGCCCTCTGTGGTAGGCTCCTGTCCTGTTGCTTGTTTTCTCCTACATTCAATGTCCATCTCATTTGTCTAAGTGAGGATTGATCATCTTACCCCGGTCGTCTATCTTCTTTATCTTCTTTAGGTGTATAGATTTCAGTATGTTTCTCCTATCTTATAGGTCTATATAAGTGAGTATATACCATGTGTTTCTTTCTGCTTTTGGGATACCTCACTCAGGATGATAGTTTCTAGGTCTCACCATTTGCCTGCAAATTTCATGATTTCCTTGTTTTTAATTTCTGAGCAGTATTCCATTGTGTAAAAGTGGCGTAATTTCTGTATCCATTCCTCGACTGAGGGACATCTGGGTTGTTTCCAGGTTCTGGCTATTACAAATAAAGTTGCTACGAACACGGTTGAGCAAATGTCCTTGTTGTGTACTTGAGCATCTTTTGGATATATGCCTAAGAGTGGTATAGCTGGATCTTGAGGGAACACTATTGCTAATTGTCTAAGAAAGCACCAAATTTATTTCCAGAGTGGTTGTACAAGTTTGCATTCCTACCAGCCATGGAGGAGGGTTCCCCTTTCTCCACAACCTCTCCAGCATGTGTTGTCACTTGAGTTTTTGATATTAGCCATTCTGATGTGTGTAAGGTGAAATCTCAGGGTTGTTTTGATTTGCATCTCCCTGATGAATAAGGACATTAAACATTTCTTTAAGTGTTTATCTGCCATTTCTACAATCCTCTACAGAGAGTTCTCTGTTTATCTCTGCACCCATTTTTAATTGGATTACTTGATTTGTTGATTTTTAAGTTCTTGAAATCTTTATATATACTGGATATTAGCCCTCTGTCAGATGTAAGGATGGTGAAGATTCTTTCCCAGTCTATAGGTTGTCGTTTTGTTGACAGTGTCTTTTGCTTTACAGAAGCTTTTCAGTTTTATGAGGTCCCATTTATTAATTGTTGCTCTTAGAGCCTGTGCTGTTGGTGTTCTGTTCAGGAAGTAATCTCCTGTGCTGATGAGTTCTAGGGTCTTCCCCACTTTTTCTTCTAACCGATTTAGTGTGTCTGGTTTTATGTTGAGGTCTTTGATCCACTTGGACTTCAGTTTTGTGCAGGTGTGATAAATATGGACCTGTTTTCATTTTTCTGCATGTAGACCTCAGTTGGACCAGCACCATTTGTTGATGCTGGTTTTTTGCCATTGAATGGTTTGGCTTCTTTGTCAAAAATCAAGTTTTCATAGGTGTGTGTGTTTATTTCTGGGTCTTCTATTCAGTTCCATTGATCCACTCTTCTGTTTCTATGCCAATACCATGCAGTTTTTATTACTATTGCTCTGTAGTACAGCTTGAGGTCAGGGATGGAGATACCTCCAGATGATCTGTTGTTGTATGGCATCGTTTTGGAAATTCTGGGTTTTTTGGTTTCTCCATATGAAGTTGAGAATTTTTCTTTCAAGGTCTGTAGAGAATTCTGTTGGTATTTTGATGGGAATTGCATTGAGTCTGTAAATTGCTTTTGGCAGAATGTCCATTTTCACTATGTTAATCTTACCAATCCATGAGCATGGGAGATCTTTCCAGCTTCTGATATATTCTTCAAATTCTTTCTTCAGAGATTTGAAGTTTTTTTCAAACAGGTCTTTCACTTGCTTGGTTAGAGTCACCCCAAGGTACTTTATGTTATTAGTGGCTATTGTGAAGGGTATTGTTTCCCTAATTTCTTTCTCAGCACTTTCATCTTTAGTGTACAGGAGGGCTTCTGATTTTTTCTTTGAGTTGATTTTGTATCCAGCAACTTTGCTGAAGGTGTTTATCAGTTGAAGGAGTTCTCTGGCTGAATTTTTGGGGTTGCTCATGTATATGATCATATCGTCTGCAAATACTGATACTTTGACTTCTTCCTTTCCAATTTGTATCCCTTTGATCTCCTTTAGTTGTCTTATTGCTCTGGCTAGGACTTCAAGTGCTATGTTGAAGAGATATGGAGACAGTGGGCAGCCTTGCCTTGTCCCTGATTTCAGTGAGATCTATTTAAGTTTCTCTCCATTGAGTTTGATGTTGGCTATAGGTTTGATGTATATTGCCTTTACTATGTTTAGGTATGTGCCTTGTATCCCTGATCTCTCCAAGACTTTAAACATGAATGGATGTTGGACTTTGTCGAAAGCTTTTTCGGCATCTAGGGAGATGATCATGTGGTTTTTCTCCTTCAGTTTGTTTATATGGTGGATCACATTGATGGATTTGCATATATTGAACCACCCTTGCATGCCTGGGATGAAGCCTACTTGACCATAGTGAATGATATCTTTTATGTGTTCTTGGATTCAGTTTGCAGGTATTTTATTGAGTATTTTTGCATCAATGTTCATAAGAGAGATAGGTCTGAAGTTCTCTTTTTTTGTTGGGTGTTTGTGTGGTTTAGGTATCAAGGTGACCGTGGCTTCATAGAATGAATTTGGTAATGTTCCTTCCGTTTTTAGTTTGTGGAACAGTTTAGAGAGAATTGGAGTTATCACGTCTTTGAAGGTCTTGTAGAATTCTGCACTGAATCTATCTCGCCCAGGGCTTTTTTTTGGAAGGGAGATTGTTGATGACTGCTTCTATTTTCTTGGGGGATCTTTCTACCTGATCTTGACTTAATTTAGGTAGATGGAATCTATCAAGAAAATTGTCCATTTCATTTAGATTTTCAAATTTTGTGTCATATAGCCTTTTGTAGTAAGACCTAATGATTTTTTGGATATCCTCCGTGTCTGTAGTTATTTCCCCCTTTTCATTTCTGATTTTGCTGATTTGGAGAGTTTCTCTCTGCCTTTTTGTTAGTTTGGCTAGGGGCTTGTTTATCTTGTTGATTTTCTCAAAGAACCAGCTCTTGAACCTTTGCTGGGTATAGTAGTCTTGGTTGGCATCTGTGTTCCCTTAAAGACTGTATGACCTCTGCCCAGGCCCTTCTAGCTTTCATAGCTTCTGATGAGAAGTCTGGTGTGATTCTGATCAGTGTACCTTCATATGTTACTTGACCCTTTTCCCTTGTTGCCTTTAATATTTTTTTTTCCTTTGGTTTGTAGGTTTAGTGTTTTGACTATGATGTGATGTGAGGTATTTCTTTTCTGGTCTAGTGTTCTGGTCTAGTGGTGTTCTGTAGGCTTCTTGTATGTTTATGGACATTTCTTTCTTTAAGTTGGGAGAAATTTCTTCTATGATTTTCTTAAAAATATTTTCCGGTTTTTGAAGCCTGGAGTCTTCTTTTTCATCTATTCCTATTATTCTTAGGTTTAGTCTTTTCATGGCGTCCTTGATTTCTTGGATGTTTGTGTTTGGGACTTTTCCGATTTTACTTTTTCATTGAGTGAGGAATCAATGTCAGCAAATGTATCTTCAGCTCGCAAGATTCTCTCTTCCATCTCTTGTATTCTAATGGTGATGCTTACTTTTGTGGTTCCTGATCTTTTCTCTAAGTTTTCCAGTTCCAGGTTTTTCTCTGTGTTTTCTTTATAGATTCTAATTTTGTTTTCATGCTTTGCACCATTTCCTTCATCTGATCGAATGTGGCTCCTATTTTTTTGTTTATTTCCTCTCTATATGTCTTTAATTGTTCCTCTATATGGGCAGTTATATTCTTCTGTATTTCTTTGAGAGCTCTGTTCATTTCCTCTTTCTGTTCCTCTAATTACTGCATAAGCATAGCTTTAACATCATTTTCCTGTGTTTCTGCTGAATTAAAATCTCCATTGATTTTGGGTATTGTTGGTGGGGCCATGGTGTCCTGATTTTTGTTGGGTGAGTTCTTTCGTCGACCTTTGGCCATTTGTTTATGTATAATCAAGGAGCTGTTTGTTCCTTGTGTTTGAACTTCAGACTGGAACTGTCAATCTTTAGTGTCTGGAGTAATCTTCAGGAAGATCAGGGAGGTCCAGTGGTTTGAGAGTGTGTGTTGTTGCTTTAGTTGTACCTGGCAATCACAAACACTGGTGTTTTAGGTCTCAGAGTTCAGTCTCCTGGTCGCTGTGCCAACACTGCTGTCCTACTCCCCAGACATAGTGTCCACCTGGAGCTGCCATCTTGGATCCTCCGGGAAATAAGTTTTAAAAACTTTATATAAAAATTAACAAAAACCTTGGAAAGGTCTTTTCATTTTCTATTTCTCTAAAAGAGAGTACAACCAAAAAGTACAGGACAAAATAGCTTTTGTTACTTATTTCTTTAGGGAAATTCAAATGAAAATCACATCAAGATAGTTCACATTCATTGATTCATTGGATATGTATGTATGTATGTGTGCGTGTGTGTGTATACATACACACACACACACACACACACACACACACACACACATATATATATATATATATATATATATATATATATATATGCTGGCAGAGATGTGAAAAAAACTAGAACCCTTGTTCATCCTGATTACTGGTGGGTATACAAATGCTGAAGAAAACGTGCAAAAGTTTTCCAAAATACAAACAGATTTATGATACAATCTTCTTGATCAATGAATTAGAAGCAGTACTCAAGCAGATGTCTATATATCTGAACTCATAGCAGTTTTTGACAAGTCAAAAGGTAAAAGAAATCCAAACATGCATCAATGGATACATGAGAAAAGAAGATGTACTTCTACAGATAGTCGTTGGTATAAAATGGTTTGAGTTATAATTTTGACCTTATAATATGGTAGCTATAAAATGGATTCAGTAGAAGCCATACTGAAGTTTTGAGTTCTGATATTTTCCTAAATTAGTGACATGTGGTACTAGCTCTCTCATGATATTGGGCAATGAGGGAGAGGAACAGATTCCTATCAAACATAGGATTACAATGGCAGAGAACTATGGCATAAGTGTAATCAATGCATTTTTGACATGATATTTTCAACTTAGGCCACTTTTGCATATAGCCCACCATAAGTCAAATAGCTTCTGTACACACAATGGAGGACGTGCCAGCCTTTGAAAAGAAAGGTATTCAGACACATGCTACCACATGGATTTAATCTTTAAGATATCAAGTTAAATGAGACAATTCAGTCACAAAAGACCAAATATTCTATAATTACACTCATATCAAATACTAAGCATAATAAAATTCATAAAGGCCAAAAGTAAAATGATGGTTGTCAGGCGGATGAGGGCAGACCATCAGTTTTTAATTAGGACAGAGTTTCGATTTTCAGTATTCAGTGCTGTGGAGGTGAATGATGGAGTGGTAGTGAATTTACTTTCAACATCACAGAATTGTTCACTTTAAAGTGATTAAAATTGTAAATTTTCCATCATGTATATTCTGCCACAATAAATTGTTAGACCACATTTCACTGCTTCATGGCTTATACAGCTGAAAGAGTTCCTTCTGCCTAGCTGTTTCAACCCACCTACAGTTGGAGAGACTGTAGGCTAAAGAAATGTCATGTCTTGATGAGGTAAGGTTCATAATAATGAGCAGAGGAGCCCATACATACATATAAAACCTCAAGTATAAACGGCAGTGGGGGTAGCTGAGCTTAGCAAATTTCAGTCTCACTTCCCTTGCTTCTCTGAGTCAACTGTAGCAAAGCCAGGCCTTTTCCTGGACGCTCATAAGTTTTAGTGAGGTCAGACGGGATGTAGAGTTTTAAGGTTTGGGTTGTTAAAACCAATGAATCTCAATCTTCTTCTGTATAAGGATTTCCCATATATCTCCTTGGAAAGCTAATTCTGCTTCAATGGGACTGGAAGGAGCCTGAAACTTGAATTTTTATTTGATTTTAAAAATTCATTCATTCATTTTCCAGTGTCAGCAATCAAACCCACAGCCTTATACACTGTAGGCAAATTCTCTGCCACTGAGCCGTACCTCCAGAGAGAAATTTGCAATTTTTTAAAATGAGTTCTTGGCTAGTGCTGGAACTACTGGGTACATACAACACTGAGCTTTTGCAGGACTAACTGGTCTTCCCCGTGAGTAGAGGTTGTTTCCTGCAAGTAGCTTTGTGTTATTTATAGCAATGTAATTAAAATATTTTTTCATGACAGAATGATATGAAAAAGGCTAAGCTCTACACCAAAGGGTTCTTTAATTTTGGTGACTATAAGAATCACTTAAAGATTCCAGGCCTTATCAGTTTCAAAGAGCATAAAGCCATAATCCTTTATTGTAATCAGCCTGTCAGGAACAAATAAATTTTGAAGACACATTTGTGCCCTTTATTTAGATGCCTGACTCCAAACCCCTGCAATTTCTCTAGTAATTTTATGCTGGGAAAGTGAAAACTTAAGACTTAGTGCCAGCCAGTGGAGCACTTGCTTCCCAGAAAAGAGGTGACACACAGTGCTGACAACTTGTCATACCACCTTGCTTGAGAGAATGCAGGTCATCACTGGTGAGCAGCACCAAACATGACTGGGGCTGCTTAGACATAAACATCCCTGGCCCTCTAAACTTTAATGTCACTTTAGGGCCTTGAGGATGGATTTCACTGGATCTCTTTGTCCTATTTACCAGTATAGCCATATAGAATATATCTTTTTCTGGTTTTACTTTTAATTCTTTTTTTAATATTAATTTGGTTGTTGTGATTGGCTTATTGAAGGTCGGTGGTCTACCTGGCTTCTTGGAGCACAGACTGTGACCTCAAGTTTAGTAACACCATGACTTTGATCCACAATAAAATATAAGGACCACTGTACAAATTGGGTGATTTTGATGCCTCAGGAACTAGGCAGTAATCTTCAAGAATGTGATAAAGCCCTTCATCCACTGTAAAAGGCAGTGAGGCTGATTTTTCTACACTCACTGAGCAAACAGGCTTACTATGTATGATGTATGGTTTTTTACACTAATGATATAAGTGCACAGAGTAAAGTGAGCCATAGATTATTCTCAAGAAAAACTCAAGGTATTGTTCAAGAAATAACAAGGGTATAATTGGAATAAATTCTGTGAGAGCTCATACGCTCACAGGAATAATTAGACATCTATTTTTATAATGTAGTTCTCAGGGAATAGTTACTCTGAGTCAGGTGCTAAAGATGAGTAAGATAGTTTCCATCCCTGAGAAACTTGTGGATAAAAAGATAATGTGAATGAATAGGTTATCAAGTCTATGTTGCTGGGAGTCTTAAATGGTAACTCAAATAATACGTAGGCTTTTCTCACTCAAAGATTTCATATAAATGATTCATTCAGATCACTATCTGTTAAATCACCATAGAAAATAGAATGAGTCTTCATTCTAAGTAGTTTTCACATATATTTTGAAATGCCCAGTTGGTATTTTCCCCAGATCCATCTTTTATGTTCAATCCACAGTCAAAGAAAAAAGGAAAAAAGTTTTGATATATAATCTTTCTTTTTTGTTTCTCTCTTTGAGATAGGGTAGCCTATTTCATGTACTTCCTGCTTCATCCTTAGAAGTACTAATATTATAGGTGTGCAAACCACACCCATGTGATATTTAATAAAAAAAAATTTCATCTTCCATTGACATGCCATGGCATATAACATAGCAGTATCATCCCCAACTATTGAGGTAAAAACAGATATTAGAGTAAAACAGAAATATTGGGAGCACTAAGGAAGATAAATAAGATAGCTTATATGTGAATATGATATAGCCGCATTAACAAGAGGAAAGGTAAAAATTAAGGCTCCAATAAAATCAACAAAGATGGTCTCATAAGCTCAAACCAGCACCCACAAAAGACCTTTTGAGGAATACCTCCAAGACACTATTGTTGTGCTTCCTGAAGTAAACTTTTTGACTTTATGATTAGTTACATCTTTGTACATACTATTGCATCCAATATATCTAATTGCGAGTAAGGTGGCTTCTAAGAAAACCTCCACCTATTCTAGGAAGGAAACCACCACCAACAGCCCTAGAAATGGACAAGGGGAAGAGAAATGACAGACCAAGACTTACACATGAGATAGTAGAAGAAGCCTTGCCCAGTGCTACTCAACTCAGTCTGCATTCCGTTCTAGGGAGTGTACTTTGTTTTTGTTTTCTCAGCTACCAAAATAATTTTAATTACTTGCTTGCTCTATCCATGGCCCATGTGAATTCCTCTTCAGGTGTATAAGAGCCAAGACTGCTGTTGTGATTAGGATGCGGGGGGGATTTGGAGAAGAGGCATATCTTTCCCCATCCATAAAACCAACCTCTCCATCTTTAGTCCATTTTATTCCAATGTTTGTGAGTTCTATGTTCTCAAATCCATACATCATACTTACCACAGAAGAGAGATGTTCGTTTTACCTTTCCTTACTAGAAGCCACAACTTGCTTTGAGCAGAAATGACTCACTTCCTCTGGACCTCCCACTCCTTTGATGTCAAGGCTGTAAACTACATGGTCAGAATCAGGGTTATAAGAACCATTTGCTTTAGGACTCAGGTATCTTCAGCTATAAACAGTCTTGTGATGAGCCTAGTTAAGGTCACCCACCTGAAGTAGAATGTGTTTAGACATCCGCCTTTAGTTTGTTTTACTAAGCATAATCAAAACAAAACAAAAAAAGGAAGTTACTACTGCAGTACCAGGAATAAGGAACTGGTTTGTAACATACATTTAGTAATGTATTCTTACTAAGTATTTGAAATTTGTCATTTAATTTTTTAAAGATGACATAATTTTGTTTGTGAGCACCAAACATAATGTCTCATTCTTTGATTTTCAAATTTAAAAAAAATTAAAAATCTGTGGCTTTTTACTATGTTGTTTAAAACCTCTAATTCAACATCCATTTTTTTCTTGTGCTAAAATCATGAGAGTACCCAATTTGCATCTTTTTTTAGTTAAGGACTAGTTCATGTTGAGATGTGAGAGAAGCACTGCAATGAAAGAGATGGTAAAATATGTATTCTCAAAAGTGTGGTTTTTAATGAAAAAAGGTAGGCTTACCAAGAGAAAGGACAGCAGCAGTGCTACACTACACTCTTGTAAGATAATGAAGTTTCTAATTATGGACAAATTTCCGTTATACTTCAGTCACATTCAGAAAATCACAAAGAGAAAAATCTTGGCTTTCTGTACTATGCACATGTGATTTTTTTTTCCTACCAGGTAACTGCTAGTCTCATATAGTGAGTTAGAAGTGCTCTCTACCCTTGATTTTTTTGAAGACTTTGCAAAAAACCTAGTGTATTCTTTAAAAGAATTTGTTAATGTATCATATTCACAGGATGGTTGTTGATAACAGTTTTGTTTCTTTTATAGATATGGAGCTACTTAATGCATTAATTTCATTTTTTTGAATTTTAGATTTTGTGTCTTTCAAGAACTTACCTTACTACTGAGTTATCTAATTTATTCTGAAGTTGCTCGTGGCATCCCTCTAGTAAACCTTTTATATTGGAGGTTCTAACGTGATGTTACTGCTTTCATTCTTAATTCTTGAACTTTCTGTTTTTATGTAGTTTCTTGATCAGTCTGGCAAAACATTATCAGTTTCATTGATTATCATAGAAAATGAGCTTTTTGTTTTTTACCAACCTTTGTTTTGGGGTTTGTTTTTTAGCTCATTGAATTCGTATCTTTACCATTTCCTTTTTCCTGTTTATATTGGATTTGGTTTGACTTGTTTGTGTGATTTTAGGTGGAAGCTGAGACCGATGACTTGACCCATTTCTTTTAAAATACAGAATTTAATAGTGTTAATTTCCCGTTAGATATTGCTCTACATTGTCCACAAAATAGATTTCAATTTGAACAAAAGTAAAACAAAAGAAAAGATTTTACATCTTTTCTTTGTCATCTTACAATGACAAATGTCTGCCAGCTCAATACAACACAATATTTCAGGTCTTTTGAGAATAGTTGTGCAGTAGGAGTGCTAGAAGGGCCTGGAATACAATCCTAACTCAACCAACAAACCCAGTGCCAGTTTTGGAGAGGACACTCAGCATAATCTGCTGAACACCTTCTATAGTTGCTTTCCTTTAATTTTTAAGAAAAAGATTGTCTTTCTTTCTAAACCCAAGAAGGCTCCCTGCACTCCACTTATTGTTTAGCTGTGAGTCTCAGCATCTATTTTGATCTGCTTCTGGGTAGAGCTTCTCAGAGGACAGTTATGCTAAGTTCCTGTCTGCAAGCATAGCAGAATATCATTAATAATGTCAAGGTTAGGTTCTCTCTCATGGGATGGGTCTCAGGCTGAGCCAGTCATTCATTGGCCATTCCCTCAAACTTTGCTCCATCTTTATCCCTGCTATATGCCTTGATGCGATCTGACAGCACTCTTAGTAGAAAACCAGGATTTTGCTAAGTTAATACATTTGAAAAGATTTTGTCAGAATGTTAGGTTTGGATAGTAGCAAAATGTTGTCTGATGTACAAGATGAGGGTTGGGTAAGGAATTCAGTAGGCTAAAGATTGTCCAACATAATTGTAATTAGGCTAATTAGTTTTAATTAGTTAACCTTTGCAGACACAGCTTCTGTTTAGGAATTCTTGTTCATACTACCATATTGAGAAGAAAAATCATATGATCATATTAATTGATGCATTAAAAGGCATTTAAATAAATCCAAGATATATTAATGGAAAAAAGGAATCTCACAGCACAAAAAATGCAGAGAAATGTTCTCAATGATGAAAATCCACTACTGGAAAACTTAAAGCTTACATACATGTAGTAGTGAATGTCATAATACTTCCCACACAGATAAGGAGCAAACAAGAATACACTTTCTCAATCTTAATTCATCAAAGGGTTCTTCTAGCTACTACAACCAGAAAAGAAACAGACATAAAAAAACTGAGTCAGAAAATAAGAAATAAATTGTCATTATTTGCAGATATTCACACTACTGTCTATAAAGAAAATGTCTAAAAATAATAATGAGTTAAACAAGGTTTCAGGTACATTTTTAAAAAATTGTTATTTTTATATATGCTAGAAAGAAAAATTAAATCATTCTTAATTTAAAAAATCAAGGGCCAGTAAGAAAACTCAGTGAGTAAGGCATTGTAACCAAGACTGATATTTATGTCCTGAGTTCAGTCCTCAGAACCTACAGGTGAATGGAGAAAACTGACTACCAAAAGTTGTCCTCTGATCTTTACAGATATACCATGTCACTTGCTCTCTTTATTTCTCTATATCCTCATGCATGCACATATACATACAATACATACATAAATATGTTTTTAATTTTAAGAAGATATAAAAATTAAAAATACAACTTAAAATTGAAAAGAAAAATCATTGGCTTTTTGCTGCTATGACAAATACCTAGGATTATCTGCTTAAAAAGAAGAAAGATTTATTTTGGCTAACAGTCTCAGTTTTATTCTATGATTTTTTTTTTCCTCATCATATTGAGCTATTGTAAAGCAGTATATCATGGCAAGAAATAAATGATGGAACAAAACTGCTTACTTCATGGCTCCTTGGAAATGAAAAAGGGCAGTGTTCAGAGTAGGATTATCTTCTGCATGGGCATACACCTAAAGACCCTACTTATCCCAATAGACTACTTCTCAAAGGGTTAGTCACTTCCAAGTAACACTATAGGAGAGAACAAACCTTTAACACATAAGACTTTGAAATACATTTCAGATAATAACTATCATAAAGTATAAATCCAACAGCAGGGAATATATCTTTAATAACATAAAATACTGATAAAATAAATTTTAAAAATATAAGTAAATGGAAATGCTTACTCAAAAACTCACTTTGGTAGAGATATCAGTTGTTCCCACACTGGTATATGGGTTAAATGTAATTCTTTTAAAAATATGAGCAAGATTTTTATAGATTTGAAGATTAGTCTATAATATAGATGGAAAGGTAAAATTTGGTTTTGCCACAGTTTCAGTGTTTGTCCTTACTTGTCCTAGATGTTGGCTTTATGTTGGGAGGTTATCAAACTTGTAGAGATGGAGCCTTGTTGGCAGAAGTAGGTCACTGAGAATAGATTTCGAAGGTTATACCTGTCCCCTACTTCTGTCTTCTCTTCTTCCTTTTCTGATATTTTGTGAATAGTCTCTACCATACTCTTTTAGCACCATAAACTAAGCTGTCTCATCATGCCTTCCCTACCATGGTTGGACTAGAACCCTCTAAAACTATGAGCCCAAATGTCAAAGTCTTCTAGGGTCTGATTGCCTAAGTCTCTCTCTGCTTTGGCAAGATACCAGGGTCCAGGGTAGGATCTGGGATGGGATGCAGAGTCCCTTGTTCACTTTATTTCTTGGGTTGCCACGCTCATGGCTCAGCAACCGATCAGCAACTGCTCATGAAAGATGATTGAAAGAAAAAGAAATAGAGGAGGGAGCACAGGAGCACAGGATTCCTTCTCTAGGACTGCAGCTACTAAGGACTTCTAGGAATTCTCTAGGCTATGCTGCTACTAAGGAGGAAAACTTTTCAGCTTTCTTACTGCAGCCAGGGCTGTAAAACAGCTTCTGACCAAAACTGTGAGAGGTTGCAAAAAGGGGCTCTCTGATCTGAGATTATCTCCTAAGCATGAACAGACTGCCGTGGAGTCCTCCACAGGTAAAGTCAATTTTTCCTACTTAGACTGACAGTTAGATCCTGGATCGCTGTTAACTTGTTTATAATCAGTAAGAAAAAGAAAAAAGGAGGAGAAAATAAGCAAAGAGCATTCCTGCACAGTGCCCAACTTTTCCCAGTCTGTAGACTGTCATTTTGTTCTGTTGAGAGTGTCCTTTGCTTTACAGAAACTTTTCAGTTTCATGAGGTCCTATTTCTGAAAGATGTTTAACCATACAACAAGAACATTTGCTCCATGACGGCCATAGCAGCTTCATTCATAATAGCCAGAATCTGGAAACAACCTAGATGTCCCTCAACAGAGGAATGAATACAGAAATTGTGGTAAATTTACACAATGGAATACTACTCAGCTATTAAAAACAAGGAAATCGTGAAATTTGCAGGCAAATTGATGGGACTAGAAAAGACCATCCTGAATGAGATAATCCAGAAGCAGAAAGACTACAAATCCTGGTATACACCATAAATATAAGCAAGTTGGTTTAAACTTACAATGAACCTAAATTATAATGGTACTACCAAGCAATGTCTAATTAAGTACAAACCTTGGTGTTATTACACACAAACTGCTCTGTTGTAATTTCTTATACCTTGTCACCTTATGGCATTACATACTATTATTTTAAATTTACTTTGTTTCCGAGAATGAAATACAGATAAAATTATTGTCCCTAACTCACTATAACTTAGAGACAGCTGAAAAAAATGTGTAGCTAGGTCAGTCTTAATTGAAAAGACATATATTCTTGTAACTTTTAGACCCTGTTACACTTTAGGCTTTGTCAACTTTTGTCGCTATGAACTCACTATGAACCTATGTAATGGAAACATACATAAGAAATGTTTAGTTTTAAAATATGTAACCTGTTGTATTTTAGACTTCATCTGTTTTATGACTAATTGCCTTTTTGACTATGAGGTAATTCCTTTTCTGGGAACTTTGTCTCAGAGGTATAAAGACTATACAATAAACAGCAGTGGAACACCCACACCATTGGCAGAAGCCCAGTGGTGGATGCCCATTGAATAAAAGCTGGGTGGAATTTGCTTCATCCATGAGCTGTAAATATGTATGTAGATATGTGCTTACATGTAAATATGTACATTTGTTTGTTTTTATTCATATGTTACATGAGTATATGTCAATTGTCTATCTTATGTAAGGAGCTCATGTTTTTACTGCCCATTGAATGTATCTATGAATATGAACAAGTCTGTATGTCTGACTGTTTGTCTATGTATATGTATGGGCTGATACAAATATCCAGGAACATGAAGAATGGTAAGCATGCAGGATTGTCCTCTCAAATGAAAAGACCTAAACCCTGTTCTTATTTTTTGTGTGTGTCTTTTTATTATTAATTAATCTATTTTTTATTAATTACAGTTTGTTCACCTTGTATGCCAGCTATAGCCTCCTCCCTCCTCCCCTCCCAATCCCACTTTCCACCCTCTCTTCTTCTCCTATGCCCCTCCCCCAGTCCAATGATTGGGAGGTCCTCATCCCCTTCCATCTGACCCTAGCTTATCAGGTCTCATCAGGATTGGCTGCATTGTCTTCCTCTGTGGCCTGGTAAGGCTGTTCCCCACTCAGGGGGAGGTGATCAAAGAGCCAGCCCCTGAGTTCATGTCAGAGACACTCCCTGTTCCCATCACTTGGACACTGAGCTTTCATGGGCTACATCTCAGCAGGGGTTCTAGCTTATCTCCATGTATGGACCTTGGTTGAAGTATCAGTCTCAGAAAAGACCCCTGGGGCCAGATATTTTGGTTCTGTTGCTCTCCTTGTGGAGCTCCTGTCCCCTCCAGGTCTTTCTATCTCCCCCTTCTTTCATAAGATTCCCTGCACTCTGCCCAAAATTTGGCTATGAGCCTCAGCATCTGCTTCTCCCTTCTAGGCAGAGTCTTTCAGAGGCCCTCTGTGGTGGTAGGCGTCTGTCCTGTTGCCTGTTTTCTCCCTCTTCCGATGTCTATCTTGTTTGCCTTTCTGAATGAGGATTGAACATCTTACCCAGGGTCCTCCTTCTTGCTTAGCTTCTTTAGGGGTACAGATTTTAGTATATTTATCCTATATTATATGTCTAATATCCACTTATAAGTGAGTATATGCCATGTGTGTCTTTCTGCTTCTAGGATATTTCACTCAGGATGATCTTTTTTAGTTCCCACCATTTGCCTGCAAATTTCATGATTTCCATATTTTTAATTGCTGAGTAGTATTCCATTGTGCAAATGTACCAATTCCTCAGTTGAGGGGCACCTGGGTAGTTTCCAGGTTCTGGCTATTAAAAATAAAGCTGCTACAAAAATGGCTGAGCAAATGTCCTTGTTGTGTACTTGAGAATATTTGGGCTATATGCCTAGGAGTGGTATAGCTGGACTTTGAGGAAACACTATTCCTAATTGTCCGAAAAAGCACCAGATTGATTTCCAAAGTGGTTGTAGAAGTTTACATTCCCACCAGCAATGAAGGAGGTTGTACAAATTCACATTCCCACCACATCCTCTCCAGCATGTGTTGTCACTTGATTTTGTGATCTTAGCCATTCTGATTGGTGTAAGGTGAAATCTCAGGGTCGTTTTGCATTTCCCTGATGACTAAGGACGTTGATGAGCATTTAAGTGTTTCTTTGCCATTCAGTATTCCTCTATAGAGAATTCTCTGTTTAGCTTTGTAACCCATTTTTTTAAATTGGATTACTTAATTTGTTGCTATTTAACTTCTTGAGTTATTTATATATTCTGGATATCAGCCCTTTGTCAGATGTAAGGGTTGATGAAGATCTTTTCCCAGCCTGTAGGCTGTCATTTTGTTCTGACGACAGTGTCCTTTGCTTTACAGAAGTTTTCAGTTTCATGAGATCCCATTTATTGATTGTTGCTCTTAGAGCCTGTGCTGTTGGTGTTCTGTTCAGGAAGTTGTCTCCTGTGCCAATGACTTCAAGGCTCTTCCCCACTTTTTCTTCTAACAGGCTTAGTGTGTCTGGTTTTATGTTGAAGTCTTTGACCCACTTGGACTTTAGTTTTGTGCAGGGTGATAAATATGGATCTATTTGCATTTTTCTACATGTAGACATCCAGTTAGACCAGCACCATTTGTTGAGGATGCTACCTTCTTTCCATTCTATGGTTTTGGGCATAAAAATTCTTGCAATTCCAGTGATGGAGATGAGGAGACGGGAAGATCCCTGGGACTTACTTGCCAGCCAGTCTCTCCAAATTAGCAAACTCCAGCTTCAACAATATGCCTTGTTTAAAAAAAATAAGATGAAGATCAATTAAAAGTGACACGTGGCATTGACCTCTGGCCTGTGCATGTATGTGCATACACACATACAATCACATACACCCTCAAAAAAAAAAGATAAAAGGTGTCCTCTTCAGTCTCCCTGGCCCCTTCTCCTAGGAGTTTTATCTCATATCCTCCCAGAGGCCTAATCCTGATTCAGATCTGCAGCTTGTCCCAGAGATGCCCCCACCCACCATTTCTTTTTTCTCTACTGGTCTTCTGCCCTCCCACCCCTACTCTTCCTGGGTGACTCACACTTATAATCACATCATTGTGATTCCATGACAGCCTGGGCTGTAGAAAAATAAGAACAATAGAAGGAAGGGAGATAAGGAGAGAGGAAAAGAGGGAGGGAGAAGGGGGAAAAAGCATAAAAAAAGTATGTGATTGAGGCTATGAACATTGAGATTCATGCTTTATTGTAATAACAATTGAACAAAGTTGAAAGGCATTGTTGATGAATCAGAACTCACAACATTACTACCTGAAATAATAGATAAAATAAAATAGTTTTCATGTAATTTGCATTTTTATGTACATAGTAATTCCTGCTTAAAATTTTAAGCAGTGAAATTGCTGTTCTTAACTGTGACATAAATTAGGCCATTTAAGGTATCAGTTCTGTCGAAAATGTCTTCTGAGGGCAATATCCAGGGAAGTTCCACCATGTCCACATTTTCACTTTAAGACCAATTTTCCCAGTATATGGACCTTTGAAACAAACTATATCCTACCCATAGCAATAAGATATTGTACTCAGTATAGCACAAAATATTAAATACTGATTTTTATTTATTTATTTATTTTAATTAATTAATTTTTTTTGAGGTTTTTTTTT
>CM053749.1:127422-144896 GCA_028658305.1 Pachyuromys duprasi
ACCAATAGATTTCATTCACAGCAATAAAAAATAACAAGAGACAAGATAAGTACTGGGAGAAACAGGAATACTCATTTGTGCAAGCAGTATTTCAGACATCTCCATCATTCATATAATGTTTCCCTTTCTTTTGGCTACCATTACCCTGGATGGCATCTTTGGAAAATGGCCCAATCTGTCATTCTTTAGCCATCTGTGTGCATAGGACTGTAGTAGTTTCCACTAACGCTTGCCTTTGAATGATCTTATGTAAATGGATCTTACTGCCCAAATTATATGTACTTTCCCAGAACCATCACCTTGCTGTCTAAGGAACTGATGGGGATTGGTGGCACACTCTGTTTTCAATTAAGTAGTACACTTTAGGTTCACCTAGAGAAGTATTTTTAGTTGGGCACAATCCTTAAATTAGAAGATCCCCGGGATGTATGGACAGAAAGACAGTGGACTGTCAGATATAAACCCAAATTGGTCAACCGCCTTTGTATCCCTCCTTCCATTTCTATCTCAGAATCCCCAATCTATGTTTCCCACTGTGGAGACTAGATTGGCTCAACCTTTAAGATTTTGTTTCAGAGGGCAACTTGGCTAAACACTTGTATAATTTTCTAAAACAGTCTATTGATATTTCAGACATATAGAAAAAATGTAATAGCGGTATGCTATCAGGTTTTTAATAAGACTCTCAGAAACATCTACATTCTTGAATTAAGTACACAGTTGCTCCTTTCTTTTTTTCTGTTTTAATTCTTCATAAATCATAAAAAACAAAATAACAGTGACAAGTATCTAGTTTAGAAATAGTTTATGTATGAACTTGGCACCATGCGAAATGGGATTGGTAGATAAGAAACAGGCAAAGAATATAGTTGAGAGCATCTGGTTTGGGCTTTAGTGTTGACCTTGCCTTTTGGCAAACCAAGTAGTCAGATGCCTACATCAATGCCTCTTTGAGATTTTTTAACTTTTGTGATATCAGGAGCTCTGTGATTGTGAAAGTTGCCATCATATAAGTGCATAAAGCATAAGTGCTGGCTTATTATAATATTAAATGAGCAATTCAAAATATAACTAAACATTTAGGTGTAACATAAGTGAAAATCGCTCTTTGTTCTTCACATGTTTAAAATTAATTAACCATTAAACTATAAACATATATTTAAAATTGCAAGATAAAATGTTGCAACAATAATGTACAAAATGGGATTTTTATGTACAAAATGGGACTTTTCAAATGGTAAAATATTTAGAAATAAGTTGGAAGTTAAGGTAGAAAATGCTAAGAGACAACACATGGTAGAGTCCTTGCCTAGTGTATTTAAAGCCCCTATTTTTATTTCCACCATAACAAAATAAATATATAGGAATATAAAAATTCAGTATAGTAATAATATGTATAAAGAAGAAAGGGGCCAGAAAAGAGGAAACCCTAAAATATATTTTATGTCACAAATTAAACTTTGAAACAAGCTTATAGAATATTTTACAGATACAGTCTTTGCTTTCAAAAGACAACTTAGAACATAGAATCTAAAATTCCAGTGAAAATTCTGTCAAAAACATTGCCAGAGTTGCCAATAATATTCAGAAGTCGGACTTTGAGTTGTGTTCAGGCTATGAATTACAGGTTCAATGATCCATATGGAAAACATTTGACTCTGAGTCATGAGGCATCAGTGTTTACTAAAAATGCTGAGTGTACCTGTTTTCTGTCATGCACCTGACATCCACATATTCAAAGACAACTGGGTATCTCCTTGTGCGGTTTGTGTGACAGCATGCTGAATAACACCAGTTTTATAATGCACTGACTTCTCTGCTGATGGTAAGACATATGGGTCTCAAGTAAAGAGAGATCACCATAGTGAATTTAAAGAAGAAATAGACACTAAATGGAGAAGCAACAAAATAAAATATTGTGCAATTGTCACCTCTATTAGGAAACACATAGTAAAACTGTGACTAATACAGGGGGCTCAAAGGTGGCAATGTTTTGTTCTAATCTTTCATCTGTGTTATGAGATGGTGGGAACAACTTAGCAGAATATGGCAGAATCTTTAGTTGTAAGCAAAATGTAACTGTGCATTGTGTAATAAGAGAAACAATAATGTAATAGTAATAGTACCAATAATGTAATAATAATAATAATATCAACCACACTGCTGCCTGATCCATTATTAGATTCAAGGCTTGAGAACAAACTTTATTCAGAAATGATTTTGGAAACTCAAGTGTTTATAAATTTATCAGAAATGGGTTGGGTTCACAAGAAGGCATATGCTCAATGGAGGCTTATGCCCAGAATCCATCAGGGTTATAATCGTAGCAAAGGTAAAGGACAGGGAAAGAAAACAATAAAGGAAATCAGGCCAGACATGCACCTTGTGATAGCTCTCCATACTTGCTAACAAGCTATGAGGTGCTTCTCAGGAACCAGAGGGTACATGGAGGGTGCACATTTCTCCATTAGCTCTTTCTTCCTCCTAAGAAAAGCTTTGCCCTACTGAACAGCCATTCCCCAAAAACGCCAGCTCTGTGAGTGAAAAGTGTTGAGGAGTCCTGAGACAGGCTGTATGAGGCATGAATCAGGCCTAGGCTGGGTATCTTTGGAACTCAGGTATATGAGGCTAACTGGATCCCAGTGGGGAGGCCGACAATTGGTCAGGGTGCCATAACATGACCAAAGAGTCTCTAAAAATACCCTAAAATCTTCTTCAAGCTGTGCCCTATGATGTTGCATCATCACAAGTGATACTATCTTTAATTCCAGGAGCTGAAGAACAGAGAACCTGTTACCTTAGCTGATGATCACAGAGATAAAGTGTAATAACTTCTTAACAGTTTCACCATGAACATGTACCTAAGATGATACAGCAAACACCAAACCTAACTCCCAACCCACCTCAGTTGGAAACAAGCGACTTCTTAGCACTTTTCACTTGCCAAAAAGTGACTATGGAAAATGTCAAATATTGACAGAGTAGAGGAGTGATTGAGTCTTAACTATGATATCAAATGTAAAACTTAGAGCATTCACTGTCAATGATATATTTACAACTTAAAAGTACATTTTAAAATAAATCTTCAGAGTATCCTTACTTCCTGCCAATTTTTCTTTATAATGAGGGCAGATCTCTGCTGTGACCAGGTGGTTTGTTTGCATTTTTTAGCTAACATTGGGCCACTCAGCATTCGCCTCACCTGTGTAGTGAACTGTCCTCTAATTTAATATTATTTTAATAACCTAGTATTACTTTGGTGATACACTGAACAAGGCTTGTTCTTTGTTTGGGTCTTCCTGTCTTGTAACTTCCAGGGTGTTCTATGCAGTAAAGAATTCCACCTGTAATGTCACCACTCTCTCCTACCTTTATTTCCCTTTTGCTTTTATTCCCTGATATGACAACATAACATTTTAAAGTCATTCTCTATAAAAATGATAATACTGCTTAAGAAAGAATTAGAGACAGCTGTTCTCCACCTGCCCACTCCGCTAGGCAGCCACTTTTCTGTTTGTCCACTGCTGTTCTGGTGTTTGCCAAATGTGGTAAAGAATAGTGAGGTTCACTTTAACCAGTACTTATTGACTTCCTGTCCTTGTAGTGCTAAGCTCATCATACTTCCTACCCTTCCCCACATCCTCTCAATACTGTTATTTGACAGTTTCTGGTTAATCACTAGTTTTAGTTCATGCTACTGCAGCTGCATAAATATCAAGCTCCTTTGTCTTGCTGTTTCACATTCTTTAATGGTGGACTTTCCCTCATATTTAATTAGCTTCTATTTTCATACTTACCACAAATTTTCTAAATTTCTCTAGTTTAATCTGTCATGGACCCACAATAACCTTTCAAAATACTGGAAATTTCCACTTTCTTGTTTTCCCTGACAGGTTGTTCAGAAGCCTTGGGTGCCCTTTTGCCACTCCTATGTTTGGAAAAACAAAATAATAACAACAGCAACAAAAACCATGACCTCTGTTCTGCTGAAGTGTATATTTTGTCTCTTCCCGAGACCAATTTGGAGGTAAAAATTTAAATCCTTACATTTGTAAATACATCCATATTCTATCCATAATTTTAATAATTTGGCTCTAAGAGTAACAGTGCCATGTTACCATCCTTCATCACCCAAAGTCGAAAAACCCAGCAATATATCCCTGACTATGTCTTCTATTGTCTGACTTTTTCTCTAACAGCTCCTGTCAGTTCTGAGGGTGCTATAGCTCAATGCTCTTCTTCCTTGCCAGGCATCAGGAGCCTATTCATTATAAAGGCCTTTGTCTATGCTGTGTTCTGGAGACTTTCCCTGAGCCACTCCTCCTACTGCTTTGTGACAACATCCTTGCCAAAACTATTTTTAATATTTCAAGCTTCTTAGTCAAAACTTTTAAACCATGTAATTTTATGACACTAATTTTTCTTTTATCTCCTTGTAGACATTTTTCTGAAAATGACAATATTACACAATGGTTAGACATGGGCCGTGATGTCAGATCTTAGTTTTAAATTCCATTGCATGCCTGCAGGTAGAATAATACTATGCTCCCTTTCAGAAGAAAGAATTCTTAGGGTGTTAATAGACTCCAGGGAGACTATTTGACTTTATATGGATCACCAGGTTACCATAACACTCAATTGTTTGTTATGAACTGACCTACTTTACAAAACAAAACAGTCGAACATCAAGATTCATAGAGGAAAATAGTACATACAGAATTAAATTAATAAAGCTTGATCTCAACACCCTGCCATCCTCAGGTTCATATGTTTACAGAAAGTTTACCAGAATGATCTGCCTGAGGATGTACTCATTCTTTCCCAGCACAAGAGCTGTGTTCTTTGCCTTTGTCAGCTTCTTCTTTATTTTTTCCTTAATATTTATTTATTTTTATTTATCTATCTATCTATCTATCTATTTATTTATTTATTTAATGTAGATGAGTGCATGGATACCTGCACGCCAGAAGAGGGCACCAGATTCCAGTATAGATGGTTGTGAGCCACCATGTGGTTGCTGGGAATTGAACTCAGGACCTTTCCAAGAGCAGTGATCTTAACCACTAAGCCATCTCTCCAGCCCCATGCCTCTTTGCCAGCTTCTGTAGATTATCATTCACAGCTCCACTCAGGGACAGCCCAAAGAACAATAGAAAAGAAAGCAAATAAACACAGTTGTTTTACACCAATGTTTGTAAACACTGTTATGCAGCCATGTATTATACTATCCCATTTCCAGTCTTCAGCTCTGAGAGGCCTAAGAGAGTCTTCTAAGGCCCTTAATCATCAGAACTTATTATCATCCCTAAAATAGGTGGCTGGTATTTTCTCTGGATTTGACACTGTCAGCCATGTATTCATCAGCATATTGAGGATTTTTTTTTTTTTACTTCTTCTTCCCAGATTCACTCAACAAAGTTCTGAGGACAATGTGACCCAAGACCGTATCCTATTGGATGTTCAGATAGTGAGGTCCCTGCAGACCAGAATGAAGTAAATCATCCAAAATATCTTAGTCCTGCCACAGGACAGCAAAGTACTCTCTGGAGCTGTGATGCAGGCTGGTAGCAGAAAAACTGCCTAGCATGTGCAGTGAAATTACAGATGGAAAGGGAAGGAGGGAGGGAAAAAAGAAGGAAGGAAGGATGGAAGGGAGGTAGAGAGGGAGAAAGGAAGGAAAGAAAGAAAGAAAAAAGAAAGGAAAGAAAAAAAATAAAGAAAAGGAAAGGAAAAACAAGAAAAGTCTTTCCCAGCGGTAGAAAGCAAGCTGCTTTTTCAGGTGGCCTTCTACAAACACCCAATGCATTAAAAAAGAATTCCATATTAGAGGCCAACAAACTCCAGCCCCATAGGAACCTTTGTGAGCCCTGCTCAGTTGGACCAGTATGGATATGGCCTAGAACCCCCGCTCAGATGTGGCCCATGGTAGCTCGGTGTCCAACTGAAGACCCTAGTAAGAGGAACAGGGACTGTTTCTGTCATGAACTCAATGGCTGGCTCTTTGACCCTCCCCCATACAAGCCAGGGAGTAACATCCTGGCTAGATCCCAGGAGAGGACATTGCAGCCAGCCCTGAGGAGACAAGATGATCTGGGTTCGGATGGAAGGGGAGGATGTCCTCCCCCATCGGTGGACTTGGAGGGGGCGGGGAGGAGATGAGGGAGGGATGGGGAGAGTGGGAGGGAATGAGGGAGGGGGCTACGCCTGGGATGCAAAGTACCTAACCTGTGATTGATACAAAAATAAATAAATTACATTAAAAAAAGAACCTTTGTGAGGCTCTGCCCCTTCACTGATACCTCATCTACAGTTGTTTGCTCACCATAACCACAGAGGTCAGTGATAATAACAGAAACCACCTGGCTTGAAACTCTGAAATATTTACTGTCTGACATGTTAAGAAAAAGTTTTCCAGTACTCACATAGATTAAGTGAGTACCAAACACCACAACTGTAATCATATTCTTCATCAAGAAAAGCAATGTAAACAAGCAAACAATTAAGTCAGCCTTGGATTCAGTTGCACTATCCACTTTTCTCTAAGAGTAAGAATGATCACATCAGTTCTCTTGTTTTATTTTGACTAGTTTGCCTTAACAGCCACATTTGACAATTAAATGGAAGTATGGTGGGAATCAAGAAGGTGTGTCTTTGTCTGTGATAAGACACTAGCTTTTTCTATTTTCCCATAGGACAAAGCAGTGGTTTAGGTCTTCCACATTGTCTTTCAAATAGCCCCCTCCTAATTCTTTCCCTTCTAACAATACTCTCTATTCTAAAGCCAATATGGAATGTAGCCCAGTGTGAGGACATCCATTCTCACACTACACTTGGGGACTGGTGGGCTCAAAGCCAGATTCAGTTTACAGTGATATAAAGCTCCATCAAAACTCTATCGCTTGGCACTCAAGAATGCCAGCTCTGAGACTGATCAAATAATTTCCTGCATCTTTGAGAATTACTGTAACTTACACCTGGCATCTGGCATCCAGCCAGCCCTCAGATCTGTGGATGTGTCCTTTTTAATGTTGATTTTTAGTTAAAATACAAAATAATGGTTTTCACTGTAAGAAACATATTTAACATTGTATCTTCCTTTTGCTGATCTCAGTCCTCCTTTGTACTACCTCCACTCAAGAGAGTAAGTATGTTAAATAATTATATTTTACAAGAGAAAAATATGCAATATTTTGTCTTTATTTCATTACCTTCTCTTGTTCTCCCCTTCCTCCTTCCTTTAGACCTTTTCTTCCTTGTCGTAATTTCCACCCTACTTTCATGTACTATGTGTGTATATATTTATATAATATGTATTATATTTGAATCTAGACTTTGCATATGAGAGAAAACATGAATTTTTATTAATTTATTTAGAAAACATGAAATTTTGTTTACCTTAAACATGTTTTACTTAACATCCTTTTTTTTTGCAAATAATAATACACCATTCTACTTTATGCATGAGAACCACATTATGCATCTGAATCACATTTTCTTTATCTATTCAATTGTTGAAATATATCAAGATGGTTCCATGTTTTGGCTATGATGTACAGTATAGCAATAACCATGGGTATGCAGCTATATATGTTGTGTGCTGATTTAGATTCCTTTGAGTATATACCCAGATGGTACGGTAGTTCTAATTTTAGTTTTTTAAATCGCTCTACTTATTCCCATTATGAACAAAGCTGTTTATTCACTTTCCCACCATGTCCTCAGCAGTATTTGTTATTATTTGTTTCCTTGATGATAGCCATTTTGACCGGGAGCAAATGAAATCTCAAACAAATTTTATTTTGACTAGTTTGCCTTAACAGCCACATTTGACAATTAAATGGAAATATGCTGGGAATCAAGGTATCTGTGTCTTTCTTGTCTGTGATAAGACACTAGCATTTTCTGTTTTCCTCATAGGAAAACAGCTAAGGATGTAAACTTCCTATTAGCAGTATATTATTCCAGTACAATTAACTGATGTCTAATTGGCAAATATTCTCATGAATGGTACCATTGTATAGCTCTTTTCTAAGATGTATATTTCCTAGTCACCTGAGCCCTGGTTTTATGAAATTATGTACTTTAGAGAATTAAGAGAGGAGCCACACCTTTCAATGCAATTCAAGGCATACTGGTATTTCCAAGATCAAACTTTTTTTTGAGTAGCATATGGTTTAACTTGTAGGATCTCTATGATGAAGAATAATAGTTAAAAATTTCTAAATGTTTCTGCTCATTCCCTAAGGCTTTATCAGCATTTGTCTAATAGCTTATATGGTGACTATGCCTGTATTGCTTCTGGTGGGTTAAAAACATTCACACTTCGTTTTTTACTCACTCTGGAATCAAGTGTTGTATTGCACCCACAACTCTTCTCGCCATCATGGCAGATGAAAGTCCCTCTCCAATCTTGTTTTTGTGACAAAAGAAAGAGTATAAGAAGTATTACCTAAAACCCATATAGTAAACCAAGGTCAAGAGATTTCAGGAAATGGAAGACAATACTTGGCACTGATGCCAGAATAACTAGTAAATAAATGGAGTCAACTCAATGAGGACTTCAAGAGCTAATGGGAAGCTCTACAGCAGGCTGGTCAGGTTCCACACTTATCTAGAGGATTCTGAAAGAGACTGAACATGTGGAAAGGAGAAGGACTGCAGTCAACCAGAAGTTGTTCTTGGAAGAAGACTGGAGACCTTGGCTGACATTGGAGGTGAGGGGCTGGGAAGTGAGCCACTCACTGCTCAAATGGCAGTCCAGGTTGGAAACCATGTTTACACTGAACAGAGAATGTCTCGTCTGACTTGGCAGAACTGGTGACTTACTGACAGGCCTGGCACAAGTGACAGCAGCAGCTCAGTGAGGCTCACTGTTAGTCTACCTGTACCTCACTGTACACGATTATGTCTCAATTAAATGGTAGAGGCCACAAAGTACATGTGCATATTTTAAAGCATTACTTTTAAAGTTTTCCACACATACTCATTTTCCTCGTAAATCTCTTCTTATCCATCCTATGAGCCACTAAAGTTTATTCCAACCTCTTTCACAGTCTATTTCTTTTTGTTTGTTTTTTATTATTTTTATTTATTACTTTTTATTCATTTTTTATCCCAGCTGTAGCCCCCTCTCTCCTTCCCTCCCAAACCCACCCTCCCTTCCTTCCTCACCCTTCCTTCCTCCCTCTTCTCTTTCCATGCCTCTCCCCAAGTCCACTGATAGGGGAAGTCCTCCTTCTCTTCCCTCTGACCTTAGCCTATCAAGTCTCATCAGGACTGGCTGCATTGTCTTCCTCAGTCTATTTCTTATGTTCCATATCATGTCATAAAACATATGTGTATTATTTTTGCCAATTCCTTCTCTTTGAGAAAACTTTTATCATTTTATCAACCATGAAAGAATAAAGTATAAGTAAAAACACATTATCCCAACATTGTCAGTCATCTTTAGGATGTGTGTGTAGGGGGTGGGGGATACTGAGCAATAATCAGCTTTCAGCAATTTCTGCTGCAGGCTCCTGATCTTCCTGGACACAGCCAGCAGAGGTGAGCCATACAAGGGCTCCAAGCCACATTGTCCCTCCTGAGGAGGGCTGTAGGGGCCCTGAGCAACATTCAGGTTAGAGCCCTCTCTCTCAAGCTACATGACCATCAGGGACCATCAGACCTGCTAACACCAGAGACAACCAGATAGCACAAAACCCAGGGCTGTGACACAACCAGAAACCAGCTATCCTACCACAGCAAGTCCTGGAGATACTATTACACCTGAAGTGCAAAAAAATGAACTTAGGAAGTTATGAAATAAAGGCCTTAATGGAGGAAAATAAATCCCTCAAAGAAATACAGGAAAATACAGTCAAATGGGAGAAGAAAATGAATAAAACTGTCCAAGAACTATAAATGGAAATACAAACAATAAAGAAAACACAATCTGAGGCAATCTTGGAGATGGAAAACCCAGGGAAAAGAACAGGAACTACAGACACAAGCATCACCAAAAAAATACAAGAGATGGAAGATAGAATCTCTGATGCAAAAGATCAATTGAAGAAATCAATACATCAGTCAAAAAAAGTTAAACCTAAAAAGCTCCTGACATAAAACATACAAGAAATCTGGGACACTATGAAAAGACCAAACCTACATATAGTAGGAATAGAAGAAGGAGAGGATCCCCACCTCCAAGGCACAGAAAACATTTTCAACAAAGTCATAGAAGAAAACTTACCCAATCTAAAGAAAGAGATTCCTATAAACATACAAGAAGCTTACAGAACACCAAATATATTGGGCCAGAAAAGAAAATCCTCCCACCACATAGTAATCAAAACACTGAATATACAGAACAAAGAAAGAATATTAAAAGCGGCAAGGGAAGAGGAACAAGTAACATAAAGGCAGAACTATCAGAATTACAGCTGACTTCTCACCAGAAACTCTAAAAGCCAGAAGGGCCTGAGCAGATATCTTACAGACACTAAGAGACCACGGATGTCATCCCTGACTAGTATACCCAGCAAAACTTTTAATCACCATAGAGGGGAAATAAAAGATATTCCATGACAAAACCAAATTTGAACAGTACCTATTCACAAATCCAGTCCTACAGAAGATATTAGAAAGAAAAGCTCCAACCCAGGAAGGCTAACTACACCCAGGAAAACACGGGAAATAAATAACCCCACATCATCAAAACCAAAATAATGGAAGCACACACACACACACACTACCAACAACAACATCAAAATAACCGGAATTAGCAATCACTGGTCATTAATATCTTACAACATTAATGGCCTCAACTCCCCTGCAAAATATACAGGCTAACAGAATGGATGCAAAAACAGAACCCATAATTCCGTGGCATACAAGGAACACACCTCAGCAATAAAGAAAGATAGACATTACCTTAGAGTGAAGGGCTGGAAAAATGTTTCTAAGCAAACAGAGCCAAGAAACAAGGTAGAGTCGCAATTTTAATATCTAATAAAATAAATTTTCAACCAAAATTAATCAAAAGAGATAGGGAATGACACTGCATACTCATCAAAGGAAAAATATACCAAGATGACATCTCAATTCTGAACATCTATGCCACAAACATAAGGGCACCCACATTTGTAAAAGAAACATTACTAAAGCTTAAATCACACATCGAACTCCACACATTAATAGTGGGAGACTTCAACACCCCCTCTCACCAATGAACAGATCATTGAGACAGAAACTAAACAAAGAAATAATGAAACTATCTGACATCATGAATCAAATGTCTCCATGAGCATTTCACTCAAACACAAAAGAATATACATACTTCTCAGCATCTCATGGAAACTTTTCCAGAATTGACCATATACTCGGTCACAAAACAAGGCAGTCACTTTGCTGAAAGTGTCTATCAACTGTGGGAGTTCTCTGGTAAAATATACTATCATATTTTCTGCAATGAGGGATACTTTGACTTCTTTCTTTCCAATTTGTGTTCCCTTGATCTCTTTTAGCTGTCTTATTGCTCTAGCTAGAACTTCAAGTACTATATTGAATAGATACAGAGAGAGTGGGCAACCTTGTCTGATCCCTGAATTTAGTGGAATTGCCTTGAGTTTCTCTCCATTTAATTTGATGTTGGATATCAGCTTGCTGTATGTTGCATTTATTATGTTTAGGTATGGGCCTTGTATCCATGATCTCCCCAAGACTATTATCATGAAGGGGTGTTGGAATTTGTCAATTCTTTACAGACCTTTAACAAAACAAAATGAAAACCAAGAATAGCTAAAACAATCCTATACAATAAAAGAACGTCTGAACATGATAAGTTGGGGTTGGATGGAAGGGAAGGAGGTCCTCCCCTGTTGGTGGACTTGGAGGGAGCGGGGAAGAAGGAGATGAGGGAGGGAGTGGGAGGGTGGGAGGGAATAGGGGAGGGGGCTACGCCTGGGATTCAAAGTACCCAACCTGTGATTGAGATAAAAATAAATAAATTAAAAAAAAAAAGAACGTCTGAAGATATCTCCATCCCTGACTCCAAGCTGTACTACGGAGGAATAATAATAAAAACTGCATGGTGTTGACATAGAAATAAACTGATTGCCCAATGGAATTGAATTGAAGACCTAGAAATAAACCCACACAACTACAGGCACCAGACTTTTTTACAAAGAAGCCAAAACTATGCAAAGAAAAAAAAAAAAAAAGAAAGCATCTTTAACAAATGGTGCCAGTCCAACTGGATGTCTGCATAGAAAAATGCAAATAGATCCATATTTATCACCATGCACAAAACTCAAGTCCAGGTGGATCAAAAACCTCAACATAAAACCAGAAACATTAAATCTATTAGAAAAGAAAATGGGAATCAGCCTTGAACTCATTGGCATAGGTGACAACTTCCTGAACAGAACATCAACAATACAGGCTCTAAGATCAACAATTAGTAAATGAGACCTCATGGTGCTGAAAAGCTCTGTAAGGTAAAGGATACTGTCAACAGAACAAAAAGGCAGCCTACAGACTGGGAAAGGATCTTCACCAATTCTACATCTGACAGAGGGCTAATATCCAGAATATATAAAGAACCCAAGAAATTAAACACCAACAAACCAAATAATCCAATTAAAAAATGGAATACAGAGTTAAACAGAGAATTATCAACAGAGAAATCTCAAATGATAGAGAACACATAAAGGCTACCACAAGGATATAAAAAGAATTTTATAGAAAGAAAAAAGAAAGAGTGAACAATAAAAAGAAATCATAGCGGAAAAAATTGCTTTCATTTTTGTTTAAATATTTAACATTTTTATACAAAAAAAGAGAAATTCTCTACGTTCTTAAGTCATCAGGGAAATGCAAATCAAAATGACTCTGAGATTCCTTCTTATACCCATCAGAATGGCTAAGATAAAAATCTCAAAGGACAACACATGCTGGAGGGGATGTGAAGAAAGGGGAACCCTCCTTCATTGCTGGTGAGAATGCAAACTTGTACAACTACTTTGGAAATCAATCTGACACTTTCTCAGAAAATTGGAAATTATCTACCTCAAGACCCAACTTTACTATTCCTGGGCACATTCCCAAAAGATGCTCTATTGTTCAACAAGGACATTTGCTCAACTATGTTTATTACAGCGTTATTTGTAATACCCAGAAACTGGAAACAACCCAGATGTCCCTCAGCTGACAAATGGGTAAAGAAAATATGGTATATTTATACAATGTAATACTACTCAGCTATTAAAAGCAAAGAAACCATAAAATTTGCAGGCAAATGTATGGAATTGGAAAAGACCATCCTGAGTGAGGTAACCCAGACACAGAAAGACACACTTGATATATATTCACTTATAGCTGGATATCAGCCATATAGCATAGGATAAACACATTACAATTCATAGATCTAAAGAAGATAAGTAGCAGGGAGGTACTAAGGGAGGATGCTTGAATTTCATCAGATGTAGAAATAGAATAAGCAGTAGAAGTGGTTGAAGAGATAGAAAACGATAAGAGAGGAAGTATGGAGGAAAACAAGAGTGGGAAAACAAGGATGAGGTGTAAATGTGGGGAGGTCAGGGGAAGGAGGACAGAGGGCTTACAGAGAGAAGAGAAACTGTGGGCGGGGCATTTCTGAGACAAGCTGAAGAACTACAACAGGGTAGGCTCCAGGGAGGATGTGGAGGTGACTCTAACTGAGACTCCCTAGTAATTGGGGTCATGGAGACTGAAGAGGCCACCCTCTAACTAGACAGAACTCCTGGAACACCAACCCACCCACAGAAACTTCGACCCAAAATACCCTGCCTACAAGATGTGCAGGGCTAAAGATAGAGCAGAGATGGAGGGAATGTCCATCCAATCCCTGGTCCAACCTGAGACCCACCCCATGGGAGAGATCCAACCCCAGACAGTAAAAACACGCTGCTCTGCTTGCAGATGAAAGCCTAGAATAGCTGTCTTCTGAGAAGCTCCACCCAGCAATGGATTGAAACAGATGCTGAGACTCAGCCAAAGATTGGGAGTACCACAGGGAGCCCTGTGGAAGAGTTGGCAGAAGGATAGAAGGACCCAGGGGGGACAGGAGCATCTCAAGAAAACCAACAGGCTAACTAACCTGGCCCCAGAGGAGCCTGCAGAGACTAAAGCACCAACCAAGGACCATGCATGGACTGCATCTAGGCCCCCTACACATATATACCCAATGGGCAACTTGGTCTTTTTGTGGGTTCTCTAGTAAGGGGAGCAGGGGCTGTTTTTGACATGGACTCTGTTACATGCTTTTCGATCACTTTTCCCTAGTAGGGCTGCCTTGCCAGGCCACCTTGGAAGAGGATGTGCTCAATCCTGATTCAACTTGAAGTGTTGCGGTGGGTTATTGGCTGTCCCCCTTTCCTGAGGAGGAGGAGAGGGGAGAAGGAAAGAGAAAGGGAAGGTGGGACCAAGAGGAGAGGAGGATGGGGACTACAATTGAGATGTAAAGTGAACAATTAAAGTTAAAAGTTAAACAAAAACATATTACCATTATCATGATTAACTTAAGGAGCCCTGGTCTTTCATACCCTTCTTATATGACTAGCATTTGGACAAGGCATGTAGGATCTCAGCAGCAATTCTTCTAATCTTGGCCTTTGGGTAGAATGCTTCTGATAGTCAAGTATAAAAAACTTAAGCCTAATACAATTGTCTATTCTGCTGCCTTTATTAAGAACTTTTAAAGTTTAATATGTTTTAGCCAATTTCTGTAATTCTTTACGGAATTTCCTTCCCTATATTAGTTTTCTTCCCAGTTATCAGTTTTTCTATCTGAGTATCTGGGTCAAGTTAAATTCAAATCTGCAAGTTAGCTGCTTTTTAAATGAGCAACAATGCAAAGCTAGGCATAGGGTAAACTGTTTTCCCATGCTAATGAAAAATGGCTCCCTAGGGAGACAAACACATCATTATGCCAAAAGGCAATACAGAAACAGATATCCTAGCCCTCTGCATCCCCCCCACCCAACATCCTCAACTGTCTCGATCAATGCCTTAACATTCATGCAAGGTTTTAAGAAAATTTGTATATTTGGCTCATATCATAATTAATACACCTGCCAATACAAACTCTGGAATTACTTACAATATTCTTAGCATAGAATATTCTAACAATATAGGTATGTAATATGATGAAACAGTCATTTTTCTCATTACTGCAACATAGTAACTGACAGAAGCAACTTAAGAAAAGAAGGGTTTGCTTCAACTTGTGGTTTCTATCCAACTAGTGAAGAAGGCATGGTGGAAGGAGCATGAAGGGACACCTCACATCCTGGAAACAAGAAAACAGGGTTCACAGGTCAGAACAAGTGAGCGTAACTTTTGGCAACCCACACGTTATGGCTTATGTTCTCCAAGTAGGCCTTAAGTTTCTACAGCTCTGTAGCAGTAGTTCTCAATCTGTGGGGTGTGACCCTTTTGGGGGTTGAATAACCCTTTCACAGGAGTTGCTTAACACCATTAAAAAGCACTGTCTTTACATTATGATCCATAACAGTAGTAAAATTACAGTTATGAAGTAACAAAAATGATTTTATGGTTTGTGGGCACCACAATATAAGGAATTGTATTAAAGGCCATAGTATTTGGAAGGTTGAGAATCACTCCTCTATAGCATCCCCCCCCCCAAAATATCCTACTAGCTGAAGAATAAACATTCAAATACATGAACTTGTGAGAGACATCTCACATACAAACTGTAACACGTAGTCATGGAAGGGCTTCAGCTGCTAGATGCCTTCAAGAGGAGCTATTACACTCTCTGGTTCTGATGTTCCTTATCCTCCTTAGACTGAAGAAAAGAAGCTTCTTCCTCCACTCATCCTCATTCCTAACTAGGGACACAAAGTTGAAGATGCAACTTGACACATTATTTCATCTCTTGATTTTATGCATTGGAAATTTCCTGTGCTGGGATTTAAAGAAAAATATCACTTTTTACCAACTAATTCACATACTTGTCCCTTCTCTGGAAGCTCACTGTTAACAATTTGCTCTCTAGCACTCATTCACATATTCCTTCTTCTTTTTAATTGGCATATCTTAGAGCAAGATGGAATCACCACTCTTGGATCAAACAGGTCCAGAAAATCTGGGAAGCCTACTGATGCCACTGCATTCTTGATGAGCCAGGACCATGCCCCATGGCTCATAGAGTAATTTACACTGTTACCACTTATGATTCTTAACTCAGACAGAGACTACCCTTTCTTCTAGACCTCTCCCACAACTACCACATCTGCTCTGTTCTATGCCGAATGTCTCTGAAATTCCTCTGTCTATTCCAAACTGTGCCTCCACTTAATCCATATCCCTGCTCTCCACAAAGGTGTAGCATTCTGTCCTTAATATGTGACCCTCCAGGAAGACTTCCCTGAACTCTTAACTTCATGCTTATCATATTTCCTCTTTTATGACTAATTTATAATGTTTTATGAACAATGCTTAATGTTGTTTCCTTGTGCCACCCAGGCTCTCAGTAAGAAACATTGACATAACTCAAATTGAGCAATTTGAGGAGAGCTTACAAGAAGATAGCAGAGAAATGGGAAAATATATTCCTTTGAGGTACTGGATTGAGTGTCAGTCCTGAGTCAAAAGGAGGAAGTTAGAAGGAGCTCTGTACCCAGGAAGAATGACTTACAGGATTGACTAATAAACAAATCATCTTTGCCTCCCTATCAACTTTCAGTTCTTCCATTCCAAGAAACTGTTGGTTGTAGTGTCAGATTTCAGAATACAAACTGGGTCATGTTTATTAAAGGTTACAACCCCTGAATGTTAGGACCAAGTAAAACGATGATGAGAGCAGCAGATTTTATATGAAAAATGTTTATTAGATGGAGATGAAGAGAGAGGAGGAGAGAGTGAGACATGATGGGAGAAGGGAGGAGACACAGGACAGAGAAAGGGGAGAGGGCAAGAGGGTAAGAAGGTAAGAGAAGAGAATGCAAGAGAGGGCAAGAGAGAGACAAAGTGGCGGGTTGAACCTTCTTTTTGTTTTTTAAAGATTTAACTGTTTTATTAGAAATATAAACTCAGATGTATGCAAACATTTCAAATGAGACATACATATAAGATTCAAATTTGATAACCAAAAATAAGAAAAAAATATGACATTTGTCTTTATGAGTCTCTGTTACATCACTCAGAATGATTGTTTCCAGGTTCTCTACTCATTTATCTATGAAATTAATTTTTTTAATTTTTATTTTATTTTTAAGGAGCAAGGTAACCATGCCTGCCAGGTGTGGCTACTTGGTGGGCAACACATGATGACATCATAGGTTGTTAGGCAACCCAGAAGCAGGCTGCCTAAATACTAACACTGCATATTAAAAAGTCCCATTCTGCAAATCAGAATGACTCTGAGATTATATCTTACACCCATCAGAATAGTTAAAATCAAAAACTTGAGTGACAGCTCATGCTGGCAAGGA
>CM053749.1:145396-179540 GCA_028658305.1 Pachyuromys duprasi
GATTGTTCCTCTATGCGGGCAGTTAATTTCTTCTCCATTTCTTTGAGGGCCTTGTTCATTTCCTCTTTTTGTCTCTCCTCTTGTTCCTCCAATATCTGCATAATCATTGCTTTAAGAGAATTTTCCTGTGTCTCCGCTGAGTTAAAATCTCCACTGCTTTTGGGTGTTTCTGGTGGGGCCATGGTGTCCTGATTTTTGTTGTGTGAGTTCTTTTGCCAATTTCTGGGCATTTGTTTATATATAATCAGGGAGCTATTTGTGCTTTAAGGCTGTCCTTCAGTCTGAAACTGTCCGTCTCTGTGTCAGGAGTATTCTTCAAGAAGATCAGGGATTTCCGGTGGTTTGTTATTGTTTGTTGTTGTCTCAGTTGAACTCTATTGTGGTCTCTGTGTGCCTGGCTTCATGCTCTGTGCTAGAAGCTGTGAGCACTGCAGGCTGTTCACCCCTCTGGTCTGGAGGTCTAGCTCCTCAGTCTTTTGAGATGTCAGCTGGGGCCTTTGTGCTCAGCCCTGGGCTTATTGCTAAGGGCTCTCCCCTGAAATGGAGATTTTGCGCCCCCTTCTGTGCCAGGGGCTGTGCACTATGGTCTGAGATGATATTTGGGGCACACACAATGGGTTTGGGTTGTTGTGCCTCTGCTGAATGCAGGCCTGTCTGAAATGGTGCCCGAGGCCTTCTCTGTCTGTCCTGTGGACACACACAGGGACTGAGGTTTTTGCTGGTGGATGCGGGCAGTGTTCACCCTCAGTGTGTGGTCTGGTCAAGATGGTCCCCGGACCTTCTCAGTCTGGGGTGGCTCCGGCAATCGGTGCATGCCCGCCGCACACCCATGGGTTGAAGCGGAACTCAGGTCCCTCCCAGACTTGCCCGCGGACTGGCACACGGACTGAGGTTTTGCTGGCAGACGCGTGCGGCGTGCACCACCACAGAGTGCGTGCTGGGTGCAGTGTGCGCTCACAGTGTGCGGGTCAGTGAAAACTATCCGGTTCCTCCTCAGACTGCCCGCGAGACTGTGTGATCCAGTCTATTAAGGCGGGTGAGGGCGCCCAGCGTGGCTGCTTGTTCAGATCAGAGCTGTGCGCTGCTGGTCACCCGGAGATTTTTCCAGAGAATAACTGGGTGTCCCTAGGGTTTTCCCACTTGATTTTCTCACCGTGGGAGTTCTGCTCACCTGGCAATCACAAAAGCTGGCGTTTTAGGTCCCAGAGTTCAGTCTCCTGGTCGCTGCGTTGTTTCTGCTGTCCTACTCCTCAGACACAGTGTCCTCTAGTGGCAGCCATCTTGGATCCTCCTCCCATATCTTCTTTTTTTAAAAAAATATGTAATCACTTTACAACTGACCCAAGCCACATTCTTCCTCTCCTCCCAGTCCCACCCTCATCCTCTTCCCCTCATTCCTCCCTCTCCTTCTCAGAGAAGAGGAGGTCCCTATGGGATACCAGTCCATCTGGCACCTCAAGTCACAGCAGGACTAAGTGCATCTTCTCTCACAGAGGCCAGACAAGGCAGCCCAGCTAGGGGAAAGGGATCCAAAGCAGGCAACAGAGTCAGAGACAGATCCTACTCCCATTGTTATGGGACTCACATGATGACCTAGCTGAACATCTACTACATGTGTGTAGGGGGTCTAGATCCTGCCCATGCAAGCTCTTTGGCTGTTGGTTCAGTGTCTGTGAGCCTCCATGGTCCCAGGTTAATTTACTCTATAGGTCTTCTTATGGTATCCTTGACCCCTCTGGCTCATTCAATCTTTCCTCCCACACTTCCAGAAGACTCCTCGAGTTCTACCTATTATTTGGCTGTGGGTCTCTGCATGTGTTTCCATCAGATAGTAGTTATGCTAGGCTACTGTCTGTAAGCATAGCAGAACATCATTAATAGTGTCAAGGGTTGGCTCTCTCCCATGGGGTGAGTCTCAAGTTGGGCCAGTCCATGATTTGTCATTCCTTCAATCTCTGCTCTATCTTAATCCCTACACTTCTTGTAGGCAAGACAATTTTTGAGTCAAGGGTTTTATGGATGGGCTAGTGTCACCCTCCCTCCACTGGAAGTACAACCTGTCTACAGGAGGTGGAGACTTCAGGTTCCATAACCCCTTATAGACTACCAAGAGCCTCCCCTCTCCCAGAGATGCTCCCGGACTGATTTTCATTCTCTCTCCAGTCCTCTTCCTTCCACTCCACCCCATGGCACACCCCCACTTTCTCCACACCTGATCCCCACCTTGGTTACCCCCACTCCCTCTCCCTCACAGCTATCTGCCATATATTCTCAATGCATAGGGTTGAGTGTTTCATCTCCCTGAACTACACACATGTCAACAGCCTTTTTTCTCTTAACAAAGCTTTAGGTCCTTTGACTGAAGTTCATGACCCATCCTGATCTGTCCAACCCTTATTTCTTTCTACTCATGCCCTCATTCTCTTCCCATTGAATTGAGAATTCTATAAATCCTTGCTTAAATCTTTCCAAATCCTTCCTAGATCAGTTCAGAAGCCCCTTCTTCCATAAAGACATTCTTTATTCAACTTATAGCCAAAAATGATCTGTCTCTTTCTGACCTAGGCAACGCACAAAGTGTCTACACCTTGGCACTTGATTCCTTTGTTTCTTTTTCATTTGTCCTATTGACTGAGGTCTTATGAGGACAAGATTTATGTTTTTTTCTTACACATTGAATTCCTCACTTAACCCAAAGCAGTGTTTTTACATCCCATTCCTGTATCTTAACAGGCAGGTGTTAGATGAGTGGCTGGCAGGTTTACGTCATGTTGTCTACATCTCTAGAAAATGAGAAATTGTTGCACTAACTTTTCTTAGACATGTACTTACTCCATATAGGGAACAAATGATAAACCAAAGCAATGATTCCACCGAAGTTCAACTTAGCAAATAAATGAGTTTATTGAACTTATTTACATTGCATTATTGAAGGGATACTTGAAAGAGTGAGAGTTATCCCCAAACAGCTATGTCATCACAAAGTTTCATCCCAACACGGATGATGACTTCAATCACGGAGTTACATTTTCAAGTAACTCTTCCATTCTTACAGCTCCCAAGATCATGTGCAAATTGGGACAGGGGAGAGTAATGGTTGGAATCCAAGATGAGGGTCCTGTGACCCTAGATTTCCATCTACTGTGGAGTATCAGTAGCTTCAATAGCATCGTGATTGGACAATTTATCTCTACATTGTTCTGCCTAAATAGTTGTCATGGCTACTAGACCAAGGTAATCCCTACTTTAAAATAACCATGGGATGACCAGGTTATACCCAGAAGAAAAGTGCCATATTACAAACACATGTTAAGTAAAAGCTTAGAACATACATCCACAAGAATCTATAAACAGAGGGAAGAAAAGAAATGAGAGAAAAGGACTTAAGCTGTATCTACTCCATTTTTCCTTATTAATTTTTTTATTTCACACAGCTTCTACTTCAGGGTATTAAATACAGACACTCAAGAAAAGCTCAACTGAATTAAACTGGTTGCCTATAAGTTCCTACTACAGTAATTGATTTCAAATGGACTAGTATATTTTATAGGCTGACCATAATAGCAGATAACCTTACTATAAACATCTAACAGGCCCATCTATCCCTCCCACAACATTTGTGAAATCCCCAGTTTCAATTGTGTAGTCTCTGAAAGCATTATAGTTACAACAGCTTTAAAGTGTAGTCTTGGAACAAGTATCATGGCCATCACCTGGAAACTTGTTGTTGATGCTCAGCCTCACTTCAAACATGAATCAAAAGCTCTGGGGTGGGGTTATGACGGCACATTTGGATCCAAGGAGCACCACCTGAGGTTTTTAGAGTCTGTTAGGCCAGAGTAATAAATGTTACCAGGAACATACAAATAATGATCGAAATAGAGGCAGCTTATTAAGAAATAGAAAAAGATATTCCTGAGAGTAGAAGAGGGTTAACGATCTGTAACATATTAATTCTTATCACTTATGAGTTATTTGTGTAGTGCTAACTTTCTCCTCTGTAATACCGTGGACTTTTCTCTGTTTAATATGTGAGACCAGGTGGAAAGGGGTGTCCAGTCTTACTTAAGTTATCTGTTAATCTTAATGACTATCTCCAAATTTCTACTCTTCTACAATAGGAATCATTTATGCATGTGTCAACACACCCTCCAGGTACTTAGGATGCCAAGTCTAAGAGGAACTGAACTAGCACCACACTGGAATCCTCAGGACAGATGGCCCCTGCTTACTTTTCAATGTGAAACTGGCATTTAGGAGGACAATGTGTTTTTTCCAGGGTGATCTCAGTCACTAATACGAAATATGATTACTTGACATGAACAGGAATTCATTTGACTTTTAAGAATAGTTAAATAAGATATGACAACCAGTCTCTTATAAGAGTAATTGTCCATATAAAAATAATAATTAAGAGTAAAAATTAAATTAAAAAAAGAGTAAAAATTAAGCCATTCCTTAAGAGAAAAAAAACTACTTATGTTAGGAAATTAAGCAAATGCATTTTGTGAAAAATTCCACTCATATCAAAAGATGCCTAAAGTAGAAGTTTAATATATTTAAAAAAACTTTCCTACTGGTCTTGAATAGAGTATTTAACATCTAAATGACCCAGAACATATGTAACTCTTCAGAGACTCAAGAAAAGCTGTCATTTTCATGTTTTATGACTTGTCAACTGGCCAGTACATGACCTCTGATAATGACCTGGTGTATATAAAGATTGCTGCAGTCAATCTGTGTGTTCTCAGGTCTTTGGGAACATTGATGTTACATGGAACGTACAGTACAAATGACTGACCTACAGATTGCTGTGATTGATTGACTTAATGTGTTTGCTTCATCTTCCAGTCCATGTAATGTGGGTGAGTTTTCTCTGAGCAACTAAAACACCACAGAGATTTCTTGATCTCCAGTTGATGGGGAGACAGAGCTGGTTCTTTCCATTCTCTCACCAGGAAGGAATGGAATATATTTCCCCAGGTAGATTGCCACATGTCTGTGGAAAAAGAGCCGAAGATGTTTCCGGAACCTCTCTCCAACAAAAGCATAGATGATTGGATTGATACAGCAGTGGGTGTAGGCAATCACCTCAGTCACCTGCATGGCCAGGTCCAGGTGTTTGCTCTGCTGACAGCCGTTCTCCAAAAATGTGCTGTGAAAAGCAGAGAGAAGGAGAACCAGGTTGTATGGGGTCCAAAAAATAAAAAAGACTATCATGACAATAAAAATAAGGCGGATGGCCTTGTGTTTTTTTTTATTGGGGCATCTCAGGAGAGTTTTAATGATTCCTGAGTAGCAGATAACCATAATGAGGAGAGGGAGAGCTAAACCAAAGATATTCATTCTTAGAGCATGGAAACGCTTCCAACTGTCTTCTTCACCTTCTGGGTAACGAGGGCTACAGAAGGATTCTCCAAAGTTGTCTTGAAACTCATAAAAAATGAATTCAGGAAGTGCTGCCAGCCCTGCCAGGAACCAGGTGATGATGCTGGTGATAGTAGCAAAAGTCACGGTCCGAGCTCGAAGGGCAAACACAGCATGGACAATAGCCAGGTACCTGTCAATTGTCAGCAAAATGATGAAAAAGATCTCACTGTATAAGGCCAGGTAATAAAACCCAGAGAGCAGTTTACACATGTGATGGCCAAAACACCACTCATTCCATTTAACATAGTGAATCCAGAACGGGATGGTGAAGAGAAAAAGCAAGTCAGAAATTGCCAAGTTGAGCAGGTAGATATTAGTCATAATTTGTAGCTTCCTATACTTTATGAGGATAAACACAACTACCATGTTGCCCAGGAGGCCAATGATGAACACCAGGGAGTACAGTGGAGGCAGGAGCTGTGACCCCAGTTCTTTGATGCTGACTTTCTCACAGGGTGGCGCCCACTCATAGTCATAAGGTGTAGTCCCAAAGCTTTCAACCACAGTCTTGGTTTCATTTATGAGGAATGCCATTCCACTTGTCTCTGTGATAGAAACAACAGCAACAACAAAAATTAATTGTGTGAAACATACCACTTGATATTCATTAAAGAAACTCAACTTATTAGTGGCTATTGTAAAGGGTGTTGTTTCTGTAATTTCTTTCTCAACCCTTTTGTTTTTCATATTTGGAAACCAATCTGGGGCTTTCTCAGACAATTAGGATCCACCTATACCACTCCTAGGCATATATCCCAAATATGCTGAACTATACAACAAGGACATTTGCTCAACCATGTTTGTAGCAGCTTTATTTGTAATAGTCAGAAGCTGGAAACAATCCAGATGTCCCTCAGTTGAGGAATGGATACAAAAAGTATGGTACATTTACACACTGGAATACTACTCAGCAAATAAAAACATGGAAATCATGAAATTTGCAAGCAAATGGTGGAAACTAGAAAAGATCACACTGAGTGAGGTGTCCCAGAAGCAGACAGACACACATGCTATATATTCACTTATAAGTGGATATTAGACATATATTATAGGATGAACATACTAAAATCTGTACACCTAAAGAAATTAAGCAAGAAGGGGGATCCTGGGTAAGATGCTCAATCCTCACTCAGAAAGGCAAATGAGACAGACATTAGAAGAGGGAGAAAACAGGGGACAGAACAGCAGCCTACCACAGAGGGTCATTGAAAGACTGCCCAGCAAGATATCAAAGCAGATGCTCAGACTCATAGCCAAACTTTAGGCAAAGTGCAGGGAATCTTATGAAAGAAGGGGGAGATAGAAAGACCTGGAGGGGACAGGAGCTCCACAAGGAGAGCAACAGAACCAAAAATTCTAGGCAAAGAGGTCTTTTCTGATACTGATACTCCAACCAATAACCATTCATGGAGATAACCTAGAATCCCTGCACTGAGATCATGGCAGCTCGGTCTCCAAGTGGATTCCCTAGTAATGGCCACAGGGACTGTCTCTGACTCAGTGGGCTGGCTCTTTGATCACCTCCCCCTGAGGGGGGAACAGCCTTACCAGGCCACAAAGGAAGACAATGCAGTCAGTCCTAATGAGATCTGATAGGCTAGGGTCAGAGGGAAGGGGAAGAGGACCTCACCTATCAGTGGATTTGGGGAGGGGCATGAGAGGAGATGAGTGAGGGAAGGTGGGATTGGGAGGGGATGAGGGAAGGGGCTATAGCAGAGATACAAAGTGAATAAACTGTATTTTATTAAAAAATTAATTAATTAAAAAAGAAACTCAAGTTAGCATTTGTTTAGTACATATTTCAAAAGATATACCTGAAATGCTGAGTAGGGGTCAGAGAGCAAAACTGCAGTTCTTAAAGTCATGATTCATGATAGAAAAAAACAGAAATGCCCCATTTTTTTCATAAAACTCCCTGTGCTCTGAGGGAGTCTTATAGAAGAAGGGGGGTATAAAAGAATTGGGAGGGGACAGGAACCACACAAGGAGACCAACAAAGCCCAAAAAATCAGGGCCCAGTGGGGACTGCAAAGGCTAATGCATCAACCAAAGACTAAACATAGAGAGGACCTAGACCCCCCTGCTCAGATGTAGCCCATAGACAGCTCAGTCTCCATGTGGGTTCCCTATGGAGAAGAGACAGTCTCTGGCATGAACTCAGTTGCCTGCTACTTGATCACCTTTCCTTGTGGGATGACAACTAGCCCACAGAGGAAGAGGATCTCAGCAGTCCTGATGGGACCTGATAGGCTAGGGTGAGACAATAAGGGGGGAGGACTTCTATCAATGGACTAGGGAAGAGAGATAGGGGAAGAAAAGAGAGGGAGGGAGGGACAGGAAGAGAGAAGTGAGGGGGCTACAACTGGGATACAAAGTGAATAAACTGCAAATAATAATAAGGAGGAGGAGGATGGGAGGAGGAGGAGAAGAAGAAGTTGAGGTAAGTGTTTCAAACTTACAGGTAAAATTTTTAAAAAGAAAAAAACCCAGAAATGTGGAATGTGAATAGTAATTTCTGAAAGTATTTGAAGGAGGAAATTCAGAGTTTTGAAGTGAGGAATGAAATAATAATGATATGATCTATGTATAAAATGTAATTATTATTACCACTGCATATTTTAAGGTATTTTGGAATTTCTATTTTATACATGATGACTTTCAAAATCATTATCTTCATATAAGTTGCAAAATGTTGATAGAACTAATGATGATAATTACCTCGCTTAGACCCTTTGATGAACATGTCCAGAAAACTTAATGGAAAAAATAAAGCTTACTGAAACAGAAAATTATCTGAAGTTCTCTAATAAGCAGGTTTAAGTTCATTAGAGTTTTAGTTTTTATCTATATACAATTCTTTTGTCAGTAATTTAAATATAATCACTTTAAATTTAACTATTGATAATTTAGCTATTATTTATTATTATTAAGCTTTGAAATAGGTATAATTTAAACAGTATTGTCCTTGATGACTATTCTTTTCTCTAGCTTTGGTAGTGCTAAGGTTAGCAATGATATTCCATGATCTTCTCTTTCACAAAAGAAATGATGATCTAGAAAGTATGAGAAGGGAATTTTCTTTCTTTCTTTTTAATATTTTGTTTCACATTTTATTTTATTTATATTGCTGTTTTGACTCCACATGTATACATGAGAGTGTCAGATCCCCTGGAACAGGAGCTACAAACAATTGTGAGCTGTCATGTGGGTGCTGGTAATTGAACCTCTGTCCTCTGGAAATACAGCCAATTCTTTTAACTGCTGAGCTATCTCTCCAGCCCTGAGAAGGGGGTTTTTCTAATACAACTTATTATTTAGACCAGGAGCTGGAGGGCCAAGTACCTGCTTTCCTACGGATTATTGACTCCATCAGATGAAAGAAAGAGAGAGAAAGAAGGAAGGAAGAAGGAAGGAAAGAAAGAAAAAAGAAAGAAAGAAAGAAAGAAAGAAAGAAAGAAAGAAAGAAAGAAAGAAAGAAAGAAAGAAAGAAAGGAAGGAAGGAAGGAAGGAAGGAAGGAAGAAAAGCAGACAAGACAGAAATCCCATGAAGGACAGCAAATCTAACCTCTGCTTACTCAGAGAAAGGCTCCACTAACTTTATCCTGGCTAAGAGGGACACATTTGAAGATATGAATAAATTGGGTTGGTCACCTAACTTACTCCTTTGAGGACGGTTTGTGCTGACTGTCTTCCAATGTTCCTCCTGCTTGCTAAGTGCATAATGATTTGGTCCCAGATTTAATGATCATCAATGGGTCTCACATTGGGAGACAATGACACTCACTAGGAAAGACCTTTTCCTTCTTTGGAGTCAAAAGGGAACTGCCATGAAAGCACCTTGCTTTCGCATTTTTACCCTGTCCAGTCATTTCTGTGTTGGAAGCCTCAAAGATAGGTTCTTTCAACAGAGAAGGAATAGTATCTGAACTAGTCAAGTTTTGGCCTTTCTCCAAACATCAGGAACACAGTAAGAAATTCCAAGCCTAACAATTTACAGTCTTTTGAAGATGCTGCTTGAGTTGCTTAAACCCATAGTTTTGTCATATTCTTTTTAATTATCTTGTTTTAGGGCAAAGTATTATCTTAAAATTTTATTTTATGTAAATTTTTTATTTTGCAAATAATTATGCCCATCTAAAATATATTCTTATGTGAATTAATTTTTGTATTTTCTTCATTTATTGATTCTTCTCTGAATTGTTTTCTTTCCCTAACTTTGAATTTTGAAATAATGCTTTAAGAAAACTCAGAATAGTGCTACCTAGGCATATATCCAAAATATGCTGAACAACAAGGACATTTGTTCAACCATGTTCATAGCAGCTCTATTTGTAATAGCCAGAATCTGGAAACAACCTAGATGTTCCTCATCTGAAGAATGGATACAGAAATTGTGGTACATTTATACAATGGAACACTACTCAGCTATCAAAAACAAGGAAATCATGAAATTTGCAGGCAAGTGGAAGGAACTAGAAAAGATTGTCTTGAATGAGGTAATCTAGAAACTGAAAGACACACATGGCATATACTCACTCATAAGTGCATATTAGACATATACTATAGGATAAACATACTAATATCTATAGTCCTAAAGAAACTAAACAACAAGGAGGACACTTGGGAAGATGCTCAATCCTCATTCAGAACAGCAAATAGACATCAGAAGCAGAAGACAGGGAACAGGGCAGGAGCCTACCACAAACGGCCTCTGAAAGACTCCACTGATCAAAGTATCGAAGCAGAGACTGAGACTCATAGCCAAACTTTGGGCAGAGTGCAGGGAATTTTATGAAAGAAGGTGGAGATAGAAAGACCTGAAGGGGACAGTAGCTCCAAAAGGAGACCAACAGAGCCAAAAAAAACCACTGAGCCCTGGGGGCCCTGCAGAGACTAATACTCCAACCGAGGACCATGCATGGAGAGGACCTAAAACCCTTGCTCAGATGTAGCCCATAGACTCAGTCTCCATGTGGGTCCCTAGTAAGGGGAGCAGGGGCTGTCTCTGGCATGAACTCAGTGGCAGGCTCTCTGATCACTTCTCCCTGAAGGGTGCAACCTTGCCAGGCCACAGAAGATGACAATGCAGCCAGCCCTGATGAGACCTGATAGGCTAAGGTCAGATAGAAGTGGAGGAAATCCTCCCTATTAGTGGACTAGGGAGGGGCATAGGGGAAGAGGAGGGAAGGTGGGACTGGGAGGAAACAAAGGAGGGAGCCACAGCAGGGATACAAAGTGAATAAATAATAATAATAAATAATATATATAAAGAAATTCCCAAGTAGACAAAATTATTTTTCAATAAAAAACAATATCCAGTTGTCATTCCAAACATCCTGAGGCTTTTACAGGCTATATCAATTCTACAGTGCCTGAGGTCTATAAAGGGAAAACCAAAGACTGGATTTACATGTATTGAATGTCAATGTATTTGTCAATTTTTCTTTATTATGATGAAATATTTTCAATAATAAACTCAAAAGAACTACTAAAAACATATTTCATAACCATTAAAATTACTTTTCTATTAAAATCTTTTTAAATTTTTGATGTGGAAGTGCTTATTTAAAGGTGAATTTTAAACTTTTAGTAATTTCAATTTGTAATAATAATGCAGAAAGAAAATAATTTTAATTTTAATTGTGTGCCACATATCAACAATTTAGTACTACAATTAGTCATATTTATTAACAAACCCAAATATATGTTCTTTTAGTAGAATTTATAATCTCTATTTAGGAATTAATGATCTTGTATTTTAACTTACTTAAAATAACTCAAGTGTTTTATAACTTTTTATTTTAAATTACATGAATTATATTCTTAAAACATTAAAAATTTAAATTTATTAGAATATTTTCTTCTAACAACCATTTTAGACTTCACATTCAAACAGAGTATAAAATATAGTCAGTACTTTAGCTTATTTCTTTGCCATAGAAGAACTCTGAAAATTGATATAATTGATATACAGAAAAAAATACATATTATATGTTAAACATCTAACAGGTTAAGTTTGGTCCAGACTGGCTTACACAGCCTAGGCAACACACATGCTAATAATTTTAATATATTTTTAACTTATATAAAATTTTATTTATCAAATGTATTTATTTATTTAAGTCATGTGAATTAAAAGTATTTGAGCTCATGTACCAGTTTTAATTTATGTGCACAGTACTCATCTGCAGCTGCCATACCAACAACCCAAAGTATAAGCATAATGTGTGTGTAACATATATATACACACATGCACATGAAAATAGACAAGACACATTTTTCTTCTTACATGCACTTATGTGTTATTATTTTATATGTGTTCCCACCTTCATGAGTTTATATGTGTGCAAAACCTGAGGGGTCCAAAAGGAGACATCAGGTCCCCAAAGCCTGCATTTATGGTGTTTGTGACCTGTCACACGGGTGCTGGGAACCAAATCCAGTTCTTACAAAAGAGCAGGGAGCACTGTTAAATGCTATGCCGTATCACTGTCCCCATACAATATGTTTTTAAGAAACCCAAAGATTTATAGTGTTTGATGGATTTATCATCTATCAGTTCTTTTGACTGTTGATCTGATTATTTTCTCAGAACTTATTATCTCTAAGAACTTTCTAATTTTAAATGTGTTCTTTTAAAGGTCTGATTTTTAGCTGAAACAAGATATAAAATGTATCTCATAATTTCAGAATACTACCTAAGTATAATATTTAGATAATACTCTAAAATAGCAATTAAAATGTAGTATAGAAATATACAAACCAATTACCTAGTCATTTATATCAAATACTGTGTATTTAGTAGATGCTTGTATGTGCTGTACTTTCAAAAAGTAAATTAGAAAAAGTAGCAAAAGAGAAAAAAGTAAATTATTAATTTGTTTCTTTACTTATGTAGTTCTGGAGACCAAACCCAAGATTTAGTGTCAAACATTCTTGGTCCTGTGCTAACCTTCCACAGGACCAGTAACACAGTAGGTTTCTTTACATAGCATCTCTGTGCTCATTGGCAGCATACTGTCAGATGGCATTATAAAGGTTGTGGCATTACTAAGTAATAGGAATTTCCATGTCCCTCACCATCCTGTGGGACCACAGTTGTAGATGCTATCATTACTGACTAAAATATCAACATACCAGGCATGACTACATAATGTTAAAGACCCATGAAAAACATCCAATCCAAACAAAGTGGTCTTCCCTCAAGAAAATAGTAACTCTCCCTTTCCTCTTATTTCTTAAAAAAAATATCTAAATCTTCTATGTGAATAAAATATTATGGACTTGAAGATTTTGATATTTTCATTCTAAAGAATGGGAAATTAAGGGACTCTGTACAAATTATTGAGTCCTGTGATCATTTGAAAACTGAACAGTTAGAGATAAATTTTGCTCCCACACAGATGTTTGGGTCAGTCTATAAACATGCTCTGTGTAGTATTTAAAATTAAAATAGGAAGAAGTATATGCAATGGTGAGCTTCCTCATTTTTCTGGAAATTAAAGTAAAGATTAAGAATTTTTGTTCAGTGTTAGGAATGGAATTCAGGGCCTAGAATATGATAATCAAGCACTCTACCTCTGAGCTACATTCTTAGCCAAGATGAATAATTATAATTAATATTTCACTAAAATACTAAGAAATAATAATCGAAACAAGTTTGCACATGTGTCAGGAAAATAAGGTACACTGGGGGTAAGGTAATTGGTGCAGACAAAGGATATATGAAACAAATCACCTTGTTCTGTCTCAGAGTTTATTAGAAGATTATTTCAAAATGAGGAGTAAAGAGGACAAAACTATACAGACCTATGTAGGGCTGGGGGGGGGGATTAGACAGTGGCACAGAGACGAGAGAGGACAGAGACAAAGACTCATGCTAAGTTTTCTAAAGTTGGATTGATTTTAGGAAACTATGCCTTAATATCAAAGTCATACAAATGCAAAACTAGATTTTGGTCTTTTTTCCTTCCTTTCTGCCTATGTCTATATATCTATTTAACCATCTATATATGATTACAAAAAAGTACTTTAAAAGGTTTTAACATCTGATTTATTTTATAAACTTTATTATAAAAACCTTGCAAATAAATATCACACCCAAAATTATCCAGGTCTACAGTCTATACATCTCAATAACTTCTTATGTAATTAGAACAGCAATTCTGATTTTCTTCTTAAGTTTTTTCTTCTTTGTTCTTTAAAAGAACAAAGATTTTATGTCTCATCAAACTAATTTTCTGTCTCATGTTGATTTTCTCAAAGTCTTTGATTATTTAAAAAATTCAAATCATCTCTGCTATAAAGGACAAGTTTTTTATCTACATAACTTTGTAGGTTTGTTTTAGAATTTCAAAATGCCATTTGAGTTAGATGCATAACTAAATATTGTTTTGGTGACCTGTATCCTATTAAGTCAAGTGTTCTAAATTTCAAAGTGTAGTCGGTTCATCTTGAGTGACTTGGCTTCATGCACCTGCTGAGGATTTTTACAAACCTCCTTTCCTGAAGATTAAAGTTGTTCATTTTCTTTTAATAGCAGGTGTTTCAAGTGTAGTAAACGGCTTTGATTACAGAATGATATTTTTTAGTTGAACAAGATGGTTATTAAGAGTATATTTTCATGTCAGAAATAGTCCCTGTTCCCCTTACCAGGGTACCCACTTGGATACTGAGCTACCATGGGCTATATCTGAGCAGAGGTCCTAAGTTATATCCATACATGGTCCTTGGTTGGAGAAACAGTCTCACAAAAGACTCCTGTGCCCTGATATATTTGGTCCTTGTGGACCTCCTCTCCAGGTCATACTAACTCCCCCTTCTTTCATATGGTTCCCTGCACTCTGCCGAAGGTTTGGTTATGAGTCTCAGCATCTGCTTTGATACACTGCTAGGAAGAGTCTTTCAGAGGCCCTCTGCAGTAGGCTCCTGTCCTGTTGCTTGTTTTCTCCTACTTCCAATGTCCATCCCATTTGTCTTTCTAAGTGAGGATTGATCATCTTACCCCAGGTCCTCTTTCTTGTTTATCTTCTTTAGGTGTACAGATTTTAGTATGCTTATCCTATCTTATAGGTCTAGTACCCACTTATAAGTGAGTATATACCATGTGTGTCTTTCTGCTTCTGGGATACCTCACTCAAGATGATCTTTTCTCGTTTCCACCATTTGCCTGCAAATTTCATGATTTCCTTGTTTTTTTATTGCTGAGTAATATTCCATTGTGTAGACATACCATAATTTCTGAATCCATTCCTCAGGTGAGGGGCATCCGGGTTGTTTACAGGTCCTGGCTATTACAAATAAAGCTGCTACAAACATGGTTGAGTAAACATCCTTATTGTGTACTTGAGCATCTTTTGGATATATGTCTAGAGTGGTATAGCTGGATCCTGAGGGTTTTTTTTCTCTGTTGATCTCCTTTTGGAGCTCCTGTCCCCTCTAGGTCTTTCTATCTCTCTCTTCTTCACATTTCTTATTCCAGGAGAAATTACTCAGTGACAGGCTGTAGTGTAATCATTACCATCTTCTGAAAGGGGTGAGAGAATCCTTCCTAATGCTGCAACCATTTAATACGATTCCTCATGTTGCGATGACCCCAACCATAAAATTATTTCACTGCTACTCCATAACTGTATTTTCATTACTGTTATGAATTGTAATGGAAATATCTAATATACATGATATATGATATGTCACCATCAAAGGAGTTGTAACCGAGAAGTTGAGACCCACTCCTCTAGCCCCAATCTACTTTTAATTTTTATTTTTAAATTATTATTATTATTTACAATTTATTTACTTTGTATCCCAATTGTAGCCTCCTCCCTAATCTCTTCCTGGTCCCACTTTCCCTCCCTTTCCCCTACTACATTGAAAAGCGGGAGTGCTCCTCCCCTACTGTCTGACCCTAGCCTGTCAAGTCTCATCAGGACTGCTTGGATCCTCTCCCTCTGTTCCCAGGGGGGAGTGATCAAAGAGAAGGCAACTGAGTTTATGTCAGAGACTGCTCCTGCTCCCCTTATTAGGGAACTCACTTGGAGAGGGAACTCCCTATCAGCTTCCTCTAAACAAGGGGTCTAGGTCCTCTCCTTGCATGGTCCTTGGTTGATGCATCAGTTTCTGCAGTCCCCCATGGGCCCAGATTTTTTTGTAGAGGCCCTGTCCCCTCTGAGTCCTTCTAACCCCCTCTTTCTCCATAAGACTTCCTGCACTTTGCCCAAAGTTTGGCTATGGGTCTCTGCATCTGCTTTGGTCCCTTGCTGAGAGGGGTATTTCAGAGGCCATCGGTGGTAAGCTCCTGTCCTGTTGCCTTTCTTCAACAGCTTCTGGGGTCTATCCTGTTTGCCCATCTGAATGAGATTTAAGCATCCTCCCTAGGGTCCTCCATGAAGTCTACCGCCCTCTCTCAAAGCACTCACAAAACCCAGTTAACTTCTAACTCAAGCCAAACTAGGGTTTTTCAAAAGGATAAATGAAAATTTCTGTCTCTACCCTCTAATAAAAGATCTACCAGAAGCAGCCAGACAACCTAATCCACACAGACAAGACACCAAGGCAATCATCAACCACTTGTCTAGTAGCCTGACTTATAGTTGATTTCCAACAAAAGCTGTAGTTATGCATTTAAACACATCATTACATATTATACACACAAATACATGAATATATTTATGTGCCAACATACATACACACAACATATTATATTTTAAGATGATCTTAGAAGTCAGTATCAATAAACACTAGCTACTAAGTATAACACCTTTGGAATGATGCTATTCTTCATGGTTTATGGTTTAGAAGAAGTACAGACAGGTAACAGATAATGTAGCTTGAGTGGTTATAAAGTTTATGTTCAGGACAGTACAATTAGTAAGTGTGTCATAGTACAGATGAGAATGGAAGGACAGGAATGGAGAAAGCAAGAATTAAATGGAAATACATTGAAAAATATTTATCACTCTACCTCACATTACCTTTAAATCACCGTACATCACCACCCCCTTGGAAGCAAGAGGGCTCCTGGAAGTTATTTTTTCCACGTACCTGAACTAATATATCCATTTTTCCTTTCCTAGATCTCTGACAGCCTATTTGGAAATATCTTCTAAGAAACAACTGTTTGAATTTCAATATGTCCTTGTCCAAAGGAGAAAAAATAAAAGAAACAATACCTGGTGATTTTTTCTAAGCCCTTTATGAGTCCAGTAGTAGCTTGGGTCTCACTGCCGATGAAATGGATATAACATTCGATTACATACACCAGCCAGGTAGTAAACAACACAGCTTCCTGTTTTAAACAGTCTAGCTTCTCAGGTTTTGCAAGTTTTCAGAAAGATATCAACGGTTACAGTTCTTCTTTTTTGTTATTTACTGCACATATTTGGTTCTCAGTTGAATTATCTGGGGATGTATACGGCTAACATCCAACAGCTCTTTTGCAGGCTCTTTGCTCATTTTTGATATGAGGTGGCATGACAACTTCCCAGTAATCATTTAACTCATGGGCAGGCTAGTGGAAGAACAACATAGGAATTTCCCTTTAAGGGAATAATGAGAACAGAAAATTTTCTGGGAGCAACTGAAAATGATGAGGGCAAGCACTTCAGTAAAGGTTTTGGCAATTCATGAAGACATGCATTTGCATTCTAGCTGTGGTTCCATAGCTGCATGACCTTAGGGTAATCACTGAGCCAGCCTTGCTGGATCCTACTTTTCTCCTCTATGATTGTAACAGATATTTATTTCCTAAAGCTGCCATGAAATCAATTAAGATAAACCTTCAAAGTTTCTATGTAAAGTGAAGATCTCAAGCAATGTAAAGTATAGGTTGAATTTTACTGTGACATAGCTTTCCAGGGCTGGAAACATACCTTCATTATGTGCTGACATCCCCAAAGGCCTAGTATGATGCTGGACACTAGACTCATTTACTTAATGTTGATGGGAATAGTGCCAACTATATGGTATAATGTCTGATACACTGACTAACTGGACAGGTCAATGAATTAACCAAGCACTTATTAGGTCTTTAGAAGTGAATGGGAAAGACAATGAATAGAAAGGAAGAAAAAGAATAGAAGAGCTTTATTCTTACCATAAAGGTTCTATTGAGTTGTTGGGTGTTTAGACTTTTCTTAATCCTATGATAAAACGCCTGACAGAAACTCCTTAAAGGAGGAAGGATTTCTTTTATCTCATAGTGGAGAAGGTATAGCATTCACATCTCCAATCAGGAGACAGAGCTTGACTGGAGCTAGAGGAAGATAAAGACTTCCAGATCCACCCCCAGCAACCCATGGGTGCTGCCTAGTCCTAAAGTGTTCCACAGCTTCCCAAAACAGCACCACCAGGTAAAGATCAAGTGTTCAAACAAATGAGCCTGCTGGGGGTGGCATTTCAGATTCAAACCATATCTTGGGGACCAAGGTCTAATAAAATACCAAGAGTATACAAGTAGTATTAAATAATAGCTAACCAGACATTTAATAATTCGTGATAGTTTCTTTTAGCATAAACTTGCCCAAAATTGGAATCAGTGAGTTGGGAGCCTCAGATGAAAAAGTGTTCTGACTTCCTTAATTGGTGTGGAAAGACCAAACCCAAGTATAGGCTGAAACCTCCTCATAGCAGCTCAGATATTTCAAAAGGACATGGCAGAAGCAAGATTATTTGCCTCTGCTCTCTTGGTCTTCCCTATTTTGCTGAAGTAATTTATCCTGTTGCTACTGCTAATATCAAGACCAGTTTTCCAAGGCTTTCATCATTCACTAAGGGCCAGTGGCTCTCCAGGAACCTTCCAGGTTTTCAGTGCCAGACTGAGTAGAGAAGAATGTCAGTAAGGATCATTTTATATTCCTTTAACAGAATAATAGTATTTGGGTTTCCCCTATGCCTATCCAGTCTAAGGTTCATGGCCACTCAAGCAGTGTCAGATAAGGGTTCATCTCAGGAAATGGAACTGAAATCCAGAGAGTGGTTGGTTACTCATATAATGTCTGTACCACTACTGCAACAATACAAAAAGTGAGTTTAAAATGGGCAAGAAGCTCAGATGTAAAGTGTGTGTCTCACAAACACAATGACCCACATAAAGTGCTGCACATAGTAACATAAACTTAAAATCCTAGCACTAAAGAAGTAGATAAAGGAGGATCCTGTGTCTTAGTGAATCATCCAGCTCAGTCTAATTGGTAAGCCTCAGGCCAACTAGGGATCTGCTCTCAAAGAAAGTGGACAGTGTAACTGGCAATGACACCCTCCAGCCGCCACTTGAATGTACACACATTGTTGGTATAATGTTCTTTTAAAATGTATACACCTTACCCTTTTTCATTCAAATGCTAATTTCTCCCCCCACCCCCACTCTCTGGTTTCAATGGGATATTGTACTGTGATTCTTATTCTAAGCATCCTGTCTCAACTCTGTGTAAACAAAATAAAGCAACTAGACACAATGTTGAGCTGGGAGGAGCCAGAGGACAGAAAAGAGTGGGAGGAGAAAAGGGAAAGAGAACTTGGGAGAGAGGAAAAGGTAGGGCTGGTGGAGAAATCATGGAATGATGAGGAGAGATGGATTGGACCTAATAGATCACTAAGAGCAAGTATAATGTGTGAAATCTAAATGTTAGGAAACTATGAGGGCTTGGAGGTTTAGGGGGGAGTAACTATTGACCAGCATTGTGTTCTAGGTTAACTAAAATCCTAGTCTCTGTGTGGTGATTTGGTTATACAGATGTTTAGGATTAACAGCAAGCTTTACCAGAATATATATCAATAGTAAATATTAATCACCACCTACAACAACACATACTGTAAAAATAAGCAACAACAAAACAAAAATAGGGAATTAAGAAAATAAAAATACATGACCTGTATGAAAATGTCAAAATGAAGCTTACATTAATGAAGCTTACAAAATGAAGCTTATATTAATGTATAATTAATATATATGTCTTAGTTACTGCTTTATTGTTGTGAAGAGATACCATGACCAAGGCATCTTATAAAAGAAAGCATTTGGTTGGGGGCTTGCTAATCCTTCTCAAGTAGCGTTACTCCTTAATGACTAAACATTCAAACATGTGAGCCTATATGGCCATTCTTATTCAAAGCTCTCCTGATTCTCTCTTCCTACTTCCCTCCCTCTGCCTTCATTTCCTTTCTTCCATCCTTCTTTAACTTTTTATTTATGATTTCCTTTAAAATGGTTCTCATTATGTAGGCTAGGCTACCCTTGAAATACAGATCCTCTTGTCTCGGCTACCCTAGTATGAAGAAGCTAGTACTTAGTACTAGTAAGTAGTACTAAGAAACTAGTACTAACAAGCATGGTGATAACAACCAGCATGTGTAGAGTCTAGCTGCATTCAATAACCAGCAATGTATAAGTAAGCTTCTGCTCTTTTGCTAACAATAAAGACCACCAAAGCATCTTCATGGATAAGAGCAAACTCACGAGAATGTTCCCCTAGTGCTTGACTGGTAGGAATACCACATGGTGATAACCAGAATTAAGGGTTGTATAGTATGGCCAGCATGGCCCTTAACACTTCTACCACCTGGTGTCCTGGGACTGACTGAGCACCATCTGAAGCCAGTAATGCTTCTCTCTGTTTTTGTCTTTGTCATTGCCTAAATGTTTAGCAAGTTAAGAAATGGAGAAGAGAGTGAGAAACATGAGCCTTGTTATTCAAACTACAGACATAGACATGCACACACATCACACACACAAACACAAGTTAATTTTTAATAACAAAAATAAAGGAAGAATGGCATTAGCAGTGACCCAGAAGTGGACTCACTGTGCACTTCACATGCAAACAAGAGAAACTAAGATGATATCAGTTGTTAAACACACTAAAGGCAATGGTTGACCATTAGCTGAACAAATAAATCACTGAGAAATACAGTTATTGATGAAATGTATCAAAACAGGAGCCAGAATATAATTCTGAGTGACAGGTCATAGCCCTGATAGACCTTGCATCAAATGACAAGAAGCCTTTGTACCTTTGAGGATGTAGCTTCTCCAATGAGTAAACCATCCTCATGTTTACCCTTTTAAGATCCAAGCATTATTGTCATAGCTGGCCTCAAGTCAAATAGTTGTATCCTCCATCCAAGAACAATATTGCCTAAGATGGTCTTTCTAAAAGTATATGTCATGGACTTATGAAATTTAGAAGAGATTCCCTTATCTACTAGTGAGGGCATTTTCCTCGTGTTAACTATATATGAAGCATTAAAGTCTCTGAGAAGTCTTTCAGTGATAAACCTGTTTAAAACCGGAGGGGGGTTAGAATATATTTATCTCAAATCATTCTCAACTCCCCTGAAGACCAAGTGATAGAAATCGTGCAGGATTAGAGTTACACAGCGGGTTCACAAATCATGCCATGCAACCAGTTCCGCATGGTTGGTTTATTAAGGGAAGGGAGGGAGGGAAGAGGAAAGGGTTGCAGAGACCACCTCTGGAAGAGGCAGGAGTGAAAGAGACAGAGGAGGAGCTTTGAGTTCTCTTATAAGGTGACCCAGAGCATGCGCAGGTAGTTTCTGGTGGTCAGTGGGTGGTCTTCTAGGTGGCCTACAGATACCAGATAACCAGTTCGTCAGGTCCCTTAGGGCTGGCCTTAGAGATGCCGGCTTACGGATCTCAACATTCCTCCCATTTTCTTTTATTAAAAAGTGAGGAACTAGGAAGGGGTGACAGTGGGGGAGGGTATAGGAACGACTTTTGCTCTTCAAACTACTTCCTACTGATTAAGGCTGTTGTCATTCTTGGTGTAGAGCTGTTCCCCACTATCAGGGTCATTGTCATCTGGTTCTGTGGGCAGAGGTTGATAATCCTGTAGGAGTAGCTGATTAATGGTTTGGTTAGAGAATTTTTGCATTTGTTCTTGGAGGAATGTAGAGAGGAAGTTAATTAAGCAGGGTGCAAAAAGCAAAAGCAGAAAGACAAGCAGGAGAGGTGTGAGGAAGGGCAGAATCCATTTCCATATCGGGTTCTCGAAGGCCCAAGAGCTAGAGGCCTCAAGCTGTTCCCTCATTTTTGTAAATCTGTCTGGAGTTGTTGGATTTTGTCTTTTACTATACCCGACTGGTTGACATAGAAACAGGGTGATCTGGGAGTGATATCCCATATCATGGGAGAATTGGTGGCAGTCAACACCCCAATGTCCCAATGTCCCTCTTAGTGGCCTTTTGGATATGGCCCTGGAAGGGTTGTGGAGGTTAGGAAAAGCCCAGGCCCAGTGATCTTTTGGACCACATTTGAGACAGGGACCTGGTGGTCCTTGTGCCTTAGAAGGCAGGGGAACCTGGGTAGTCACTGAGGTCGGTCAGATGGCCTTGGCCAGCATTTGCTATTTTGGCTTGCAGGCTTTTTCATCTCTCCTGTGGTACACCTTAAAGGCCAGCGCTAAGACTTTTGCCTGTGGAGTCAGAGGTCCCCTCTCCAAGTATTTAAGCTTAGCCATGATGTCGGGGTAACTTTGGGAGAAAAAATAGGTCATTAGGAGTTGTCTGCCCTCTGTACTTTCGGGGTCTAGATTAGTGTGTTGTAAAAGGGCCCACGTAAGGTGCTCTAGGAATTGAGATGGCTTTTCTTTTCTGTCCTGAATGACCTCCTGGAGCTTTTCATAATTAACTGGCTTAAGGGCCACTTGTGGAGACCAGCCAGGAGGCAGGTCGTGAACTGATCTCTGGCTAAAATGCCTTGCAGGGTATTATAATCCCATTGTGGATCCTGGTTGGGCACTGCCTCAGCCCTGCCAGGGTATGAAGCATTTGTTTGGTGAACCTCATCTGCATGTATTCTAGCCTGTTCCCAAACTTGCCTGCGTTCCTTAGCTAATAGTTTATTGATAAGAATCATATATATATCATGGAAGGTGAGACTATAAGATTGAGTGAGATATTGAAATTCTTTAATGAAAGTAGAAGGATTAGAGGTATAGGATCCTAATCTCATTTCTACTTGAGAAAGTTCAGTTAATGAGAAGGGAACATGCACCCTAATTAAGTTGTCTACACCAGCTACCTCCCTCAAGGGAAGAATTGAGTCTGGCTTCTGCTGCGTTGAGGAAGTGGGCCTTGCTATAGAGTGAGAAGAGGTAGCAGGGGGGCTAAGAGTTGTTGGTGGGGTGAAAGTGGGTGCCAGAGTAAGACGATTGGGACAGTCTATTGCCGGGGAGGGGGGCGAGGATTTTGGAGAATCCAAAGGGGGAAGAGGAGAGGGTAGAAGAGGAGGGGGAAGATGCCAAAGGTTATGAGGATTTTGGAGAAGCTGAGGAGGGAGAAGCTGGAGGTTGAGAACAGCGGGTTGGAGGTTCATCTGCAGGGTCAAAGGTAGAGAACTCCTGAGGTTGAGACTTTATATCTAGAAGAAGTTGGGTAGGAGGACAGAAAGAGCAGAGAGGTTTAGAGCAGAGAAGAGAGATAGCTTGAACATAGGGTACCTTCTCCCATTTACTAGATTGCTGGCAGTAGTTAAGAAGATCCCGTAAAATATTGTGATTTAATGTGCCGTTAATTGGGCAATTTGAACCCTTATCTAAAGAATATGTAGGCCAAATCTTATTACAGAGGCATATGAGCTTAGAGGCCTTTAACTCAGGCTCCATGTGTAAGGTTTTAAAATTCTCCAGAAGACATCCCAGTGGGGACACTGGAGGAACGGACAGAAACTGGGTATTTCCCATTGGGAGGCGAGAAGTCAGTGACCTTCCAAAGGCATCCCAAAGGCAAGGTGTGACTCAGAGGAGAGATCCTACCTGATCCAATAGTTCGTCAGCTTTTGGCCAGACACCAGGGTGCAGATGCCCAAGAGAGCATGGTCCGTCTAGCGCTAGGACTTTCCTGTACGAGTGAGAGAGGGGGAGAACAGACCGTGTGCGAGTGGGAGGCTCTCCCAAGGGAAAGTGGGGCCCTAATGGAGATGAAGGTCCAGCAAAGAGGGTCAACCATAGCAGGTGAAGAACATGGTCCTCCGCCTCAAAGGGCAGTGGGAAGCTGCCGGACTTTCAACGGTCAATCTTCCCTTACCCAGAGAAACCTTTATGCTGACCAATGGGAAGACTCACCAATTTAGCCAGTGTTGGATGTCACAGTAGCGATCTGGTTGCCAGAAAGTGGGGGTCACAGTCGGATTTGGAACACAATAGGTCTCCAGCAGCCCCAGTGAGGTGCCGGCATTCCCCACTCGGTGTGCCTGCTGGAGTGAACCTATTCCCGGCCAATAGCACCAATCATAGAAATTGTGCGGGATGAGAGTTACATGGCAGGTTCACAAATCACACCATGGGACAGGTTCCAAGTGGGAGGTTTATTAGGGGAAGGGAAAGGGGTCGCAGAGACCATCTTTGGACAAGGCAGGAGAGAAAGAGAGAGGAGGAGCTTCGAGTTCTCTTATAAGGCAACCCAGAACATCCGCAGGTGGTTCCAGGTGGTCCATAGGGGGCTTCATACATGCCTGATATCCAGTTTGTCAGGTCCCTTGGGGCTGGCCGTAGAGATGCCTGCTTACGGATCCCAACACCAAGCTCCCTCAGAGCCTGTGAGAGGTGTTAGTTTGATGACTAGCTGCCTAGTTCACATAGCCTATCCTGTCATTTTCTCTTTAGCAGGGACCTGGATTTCAGCAGGGGCCTGGAATTTGGCTTCCGGATAGAGAATGGGGGTTCTGTTTCTCTCAGAGGCAACTAGAGTGCTTTAGAGCAATGCCCATGTGCTAAGTCCTGGGAGTGGAAAAGGTTTTCCAAGAAGTATTGCAGTTTAGCTCTATTAGAGATCACTGGTGGCAATGGAAACTCAGGCATTCCAAAATCTATGGTAGATACCAAAGTGTTAAAGCTCTTGGTTAAGCTGCTGTACAGAGCATGGCAGAGGTACAGGTGGAAGCCCATGCCTGGTGGGCTTGCAGCCAAGGCACAGGCCTGGCAAGACCCAGGCCCTGTGTGGCCAGTGGGTCAGGGGGAGGGGGAAAGGAAGGAGGGTAAATGATGACTCTCAGACGGCCATGATGGAAGGCTGATGATATCACACAGCATGAAACCCCAGCAGCATGCATGCACCTCCAGCATGTTTATTTGAAATCAAATAAACTTGGGCAGTGGGAGGGATTTTGAGAGTGAATGTGTTTGATTCACTGGGGTCAGGTGGTCAAGGATACTTGATTTATGTGTAATGGTACAGTGCCTCATTTTCCATGCAGTAGCATGGTCCTATCAAAAGAAGGAAAATACAGTTCCTAATTATTCTAGGGGTGAGCAGAAAATCTCCAAGTATAATTGAAGGTCACTGCTTAAGACTAAGATCTCCTTAGCAGGGTCCAGCATTTGGAGGAATTCCCAGATGCTTGCTAGAGTGGTTTCCTTATCAAAAAAGGGTGTGGCCTGTAATCTGCCCTGAGAGCTATGTGACACTCCAATATGACTTAGGGTCACCCAGATCAGGGGAAGCTTTTAGAACCCTGCTGAGAAAAGGGAGTCTATCATAATACACCAAGTGTAAATAGATGGCTATTTGGAGATGTCAGACTTCAACTGTATCCAGCAGAGCCCCACATTATACAAAGGTGCTTTGGACCTATTACTTCACTGTGTTAGAAATCTCCCTAGAAGTTATTGAGTTAGTAGCAATGATCCTGCTGGCTCTGTCCTGTAGATAAGAGAAAAGAGATTAAGAGACTTCATAACAGCCACAGAGAGAGAACTTTGGCTCCTTCTTATGCATAGTTTAATTATAGCCAGGTGTCTGCCATCCTTTAGCTAAAGATGGGATTAAACCCCAAAAGGAAGCAGAATCTAGTCTCCTTTCTGAGACTGAGAGTGATTTGTACTCTAAGCTCTTTCCAAACTGGGAAAAATATTTGGGGCACTTATTTTGAAGTTGTATGCTTAGGGCACTTGGTTCATAGGGAAAACTGGAGCAAATGGGAAAGCCTGAACAAAGTCTTTATACTTTCCAACCTTCCAATTCTCTATGTCACTTTATACTAAAACAAAAACATCTCTGTAGGAAAATAAAAATCCCAAATCATAACACCATAAAAGACAGATTAGGCTTATAGGAGAGTGGAAAGAGAAAGCAAACAAAAACCCTTTATAATGGATATTGTGGAGTATACCTGTAATCCCAGCATGCAAGATGGGTTTGAACTAATGTAGATCACATGGAGATCTTATCTCTAAACAAACAGCCTTTAGAACTATGAAAAAGGCAGAACTGTCTTGTAGGGGAACCAGTTCAAGCTGTGACCTTGGCATGTGAAGGGAAATACTAGAGCAGCAGGGAGAGAACTAGAAGAGGGAGAAGTACAGAGCTTCCTTTGCTTATGTCCATTTTCTGTTACCCAGATAAAAAGTCTGGTGTCTATTTGAAACAGAAATGTTAGGCTCCAGTCAAGACATCTGCTTACTATCATTTTTTTCCCAAGAAAAACCAATGAAAATTTTATGCAGCTACCCCTATGTATCCACCAAAGTGACCGAACATATTTCTGTATTTTCTCTGAACAAATTACTCTCATCTCTGTGAAACCCAAACATCAGCAGCAGGAAGTATAAACAAACACACACACACACAAACCACTTTCCCACAGTAGGCCACTCTGCAAGAAAGACAGATTGTGGAAGTTGTGCTATTATTTGGGGAAGCTGTGAGCTCCTTGTGTTTTGATGACAGCCCCATGCCTGTGCATACTAGTAACTGAGCATGGAGGCGATACTCAGTAGTATTGTTTGGACAGAAAGTTTCAATCAAAAAAGTCACATATTAAAAGCTGGCTCTACAAAATGCTATTTAGAGGCAGGGCTTTATGAGAAGATGGAGAAGTGATTAGATCATGGGGGCACTGACATAACCAATGAATTCATTAATTAATAGAGTTACAGTAGAAGGACTGACGGAGACCAGCTCCGCGAACACCTTAAAGGAACAGGCAGACTACTGCTCTGGTGGCAAGTAGCAAAGGTTTATTGTCCAGCATCAGCATATATAGTTTAAAATTAGGCAAGCAACTTCTTCTTTCTCACACAGGAGTCGTCTTTGATCCATCAGCCAACAATAACATAATTATTTAGAAAAAGACCCTTCTGGGAAACTAAGTCCAAGGACATTCTCAAGAAATAAATAAATGTTTATAAATCTTCTTGACTCCACAAGGCCGAATATTTAATCAACTATACTCCAGGTGGAACAAGGAAAACAGCCACCAGAACTTTGGGAGTTCTGCCAGGACACCCATCCCTTTCAGGAGGGGCAGCTCCTAGAACTTTCCCTTCAACACCTTAGCTAACCTTTCAGGCCAGCAGGCTAGGCCAAGCAGTTCTCCTCAAAGGACCACATAGGGTGAGGAGTTCAGAGAGTTCATTTCATTTGGAGTGATGTTTTTTTGTGCCCAATCCCAAGACTAGGTGCTTCAAAAACACATAGAAACTTCTGCTTTGAGCATTGCAAATAGTGAATGGATTTTAAAATGTGAAAAAGTGGTTACTCTGAAAGACAAAAGAAAAGACCTAATGTGGAAGTTGATGGAAAAGAGTTATCAGTCTCAAGTTTCAAGGGTGTTGATGGATTCAAGCAAAGGAACTTCACCATGACCAGAATAGATGAGGGCCTGAAGAAAGGGCAAGTTTTGGCACTATGCTGCCATCTTGCCAGAGATGCTAATGAGAGCTTTACCTGCTCCCTCTTAGAAAAGCCTCCCAGTGAGCCTCTGAGGTAAGTGCATTTGATTTTTCATTTTGTTTTGTTTTTAACAACTTATCAGAAGAGGAACTGAGGCAAACTGTTAAGTAACAAGCCAACAATTACATACTAAGAAAGGACCCAGGCTTGACTTGAGAGAGTTTTATCTATCAGATCTCATTGCTCAGCCTCTTACTGCCTCATCTACTGCCTCCACGCAGCTCTGAGTATGCACCAGAAGGAGGGATGACTGTGCAGGTGGCATGTGGCTGTGTATGACAGGGTGCTTCTGTGGGTTTCCAAATTCCCAATGGTTCAAGACCAAGTCCCAGGCAATTATTTTTAAGTCAGAACATCTCAGATTTAATTCTACATTTACCTTTTTTTTGAGAAATTAAGAAAATTTACATGTGATGACTTTATTATAACAAAGAATGAGTTCTCTTTTCAAAAGTGAAAGTGTGAGCATTGACAATTCTGTGCTGCATTCTCTAGTCCTTCTCTGAAATTCTTTATGCTTTGGCTTCCAGATTACCCTAACTATATCATGGAGCTTACTCTCATACTTTAAAAATACAAGTTACTAAACTGTAATTAATGTACACTAAATCTTTAATTTCTACGGTTTAAAAAATCTTGACAACTTCCCTTAGTTTGAGTTTCTATTGTTCTAATAAAATACCATGATCAAAAGAAAGTTGGAGATAAAAGGGTTTATTTTATCTTATAGCTTCTAGTCCATCATTCAGGGAAATCGGGACAAACAGGCAGAAACTAATGCAGAGGCCAGGGAGGACTACTGCTTGTTACTAACTCACTCCTTATCACTTGCTTAGGCTGCTTTTTGTTTGGTTTTGTTGTAGTTGTTTTGTTTTTTGAGAAGGAATCTCTCTGTGTAGCACTGACTGTCCTGAAACTCACTATGTAGATCAGGCTGGCCTTGAATTCACAGAGATCCCTCCCCCTGCCTCTGTCTCCCAAGTGCTAAGACTGAAGAAGGTCTTAGCATATGCTACCATGCAAAGCTCAACTTCCTTTCTTATAATATCCAAGACTATCCAGCCAGCAGTGGCACTGCCCTCTGTGGGATAGGCCCACCCACATTAATTGTCAATCAAGAAAATATTCCCCAGGCTTGCCTACAAGCCAATCTGATGGGGGCATTTTCTCAAGTTAGGCTCTTTCCCCAAACGACTCTAGCTTACAGAAAACTAGCCAGCACACAATTGTTTACAACTGTAATGGTTCCTATATAAAGAGTATCCCCATCACCCTAGGACACTCACTATGTTTCTTTACACCCTCTTTTCCACCTCGAACCACAACCTCCAGTCTTGAAGACAGTTTCCTTGACATATAGTGAATGTTACTTGTTTCAAGTTCTACATGGTAGCCTCCCTCTCCAGTGTTCTAATTTCTGTATTAGTCAAGAAAATTCTAGGTACCATAGAAAATAAATTCCAAAATGTAAAAGAGCTTAAATGAATAAGAATGTGTTTATTGCTCATGTAGCACTAATGAGGGTTTCTAATTTGTCAGCAGTCTTCTCTAAGCATTAATTCAGAGATCAAAGCACCTGCTGCAATTCTGGTATCACAAAGTCAGCATGCAAGATCACATTTCATATAGCTCCCCTAAGAAGAAAGGAAGTATGAAAGAATGCTAATGGTGTGTAAAAATATCAAAGAGCTCATGAAATATATCTTTAAAAAATGATGTTTATGGAAAGGTTTTATGGGCCACTCTAGAAATTTCTCATTCATTTTTGTTTGTTTCATTGTCTCATTCAGTGAAATAGCCACATATGAGGTTAGGTGAGCTAGAAGTTTAGCTATCTGTGTGACCAGGCACCATATGTACATGCCTCATTTGATATATAGCTATATGGCCAACAAAAGAAAAGCTAGAAAAAGAAAAAAAAAAGATACCAGCATCACTGCCATTGATAAAGCAACATCACAACAATAAAACAACCAAGCACAGATAATAACTATCCTCAGTGGAGGTGTGGTGGCACACTCCTGTAATCCTAGCACCCAGCAAGCAAAGACATGATTGTTATATTCCAGCTTGAGATACATATCCAGACCCTGTAATAAAGCAGCAATAATAAAAACAAACATGAAAGAAGAAATACTTAGGATTGAAGCAGTGCTGAATCATATGACTACTCCCTGCCATGTATAGATAGCTTTCAATTGGGCAAGAATAGATTTGTGCCTTGCTCTTTACTCATTCCTTATTCTGTGATGATAAGATCAAGCAAAACAAATCAATTGCCATAGTTCCTCCCTGTGAGAGATACAAAACATCAACAGCGTATTTCAAAGGTCACCAAAATATCAAGATTATGTCATGTTGTTCAAGAACTCTAGAGAGACTAGAAAAAAGACTTTCCACAACTTAGTCCTTAGAGCAGATGACCACGCAGACATCTGTACCACAGATAAAGAGTGGGGTTATTTCATGTGTCTCAAATAAAATCTTTTGAAATGGCAGATGAAAATGCAAATTTGAAAAATCAGTGGAAAGAAATCTATATAAAAGAAAAGAAACAGAGAAGGTGGGATTGGGATATAAATGTGAGGTAAGACCTGGGGAGAAAGACAAGTCTGATGCCGATGACACTTGAAAGGCTGTGAGAACTATAAAAGAAGAAGAAGACTCAGAAACTGGGCAAGTAGTAAGAAAACATTTGGCTGTTAATGATAAAAATGCTAGCAAGAGAATTTTTAAGGAAGTTCTGTGCATGTTGCTTCCCTAATATTCAGAGAAAATTCTTCTCTGGTTATGTTAAGCAGTAAATGATCTCCATATATAACTTCTCAGTCAGTATTTTTTTTAAGTACGCTAGTTGGTATGCACCAAAATAAACCATACCCAAGTTAAAATTAAATCATACAGAATGTATTCTCAAGACAAATGGAGTCAAATAAATTTACTAACGGAAAAATAATGAATGTTCTATGAATAAGTTTGTCTCTTCTTTATATCTGTGTCTTGTGCTTTATCTTTGGCTCTTTTTCTTCTGTTTGTTTGTTTTGTCTTATTTTGATTTGTTTGTTTTTGTTTCATCTTATTTTAATATTAGTCTTTAGATACTTGTTTGTTTTCTAACTAAAGAAAGGCAGTGAATTTTAAAAGGAGGGGAAATAGGGAGGACTTCAGAGGAGTTGGTGGAGGAGAAATCATAATCAGAATACATGCATAAAAATCTATTTTCTTTCTTTTTTAAAGATGTATTTATTATTTTTCAATATGTAAGTGTTTTTGTCTTCATGTCGCATGTGTGTGGTGCTTGTGAAGGTCAGAAGAGGCTTGAAACTTGAGTTCCACAGGGCTGTGACCCATCATGTGGGTGCTGGGAACCAAATCCACATACTCTACAAAAGTAGCCAATGCTCTTAACCTCTGAGCTATCTCTCCAGCCTGAAAAAAAGTCTATTTAAATAAAATAAAAATTAAAAAATGTCTGGAAATGTAAAAAACACTTTTCCAAGTAATCTATGGGTTAAGATGGAAAGATTTCTACAGATCCTTTAATATCAGCACTTAGGAGGAAGAGCCAGGTAGATTTCTGAATTTGAAGTCCAGCTGGTCTACAGAGTGAGTTCTAGGACAACTGGGGTTACACAGAGAAACCCTGTCTTGAAACAAACCAACCAACCAACAAACAAAAAAACAACAAAAAAGAAAATCTAGAAGGAAATAAAAATACATAAAGCTATGAGGCTGGAGAGAAGGCTCAGTGGGTTAAGAACACCACTCTCCATACATGATCTCTGTTAAATTCCCAGCATCCATATGGGGACAGCTCCCAAGTGCCTATAACTCCAGTCCCTTGGATCTGATCTCTTCTGGCCTCCACAGGTACTGGACATGCATGCACATGGTGCACAGTCATACACGCCAGCAAAACACTCATATACATAAAATACAAAAAAATTTAAGTACATAGAATTCAATTCAAATAAATAAACAGTTTTCATGATATGTTAGATATACCTAAGACATGGAGAAGTATGCAGAAATATTGAATGCTTATGTTGAAAAACAAACAGCTTAGTCAAAAGACTAAGAAAAGCAAACAAAGTCAACCAAAATTCAGCAGGAGTAAAAAAAAGAAAACAAAACAAACACACACACAGATATATATAATATTATATATATTGTGTATATATATTATCCATTGACTCTAATTTGTGTCACCAATGTACCTTCTGGGTATGAGGCTAAACAATGGAGTCTGGCAAACCTGCTAGAAGCCACACTGTTAAAGAAAACTGACTATTCCACCCAAAAACACCGTCAACTGCCCAAAAGTGTTCAGTTAGGGGTAGAGACTCATGAACTGCTTCTCACTCCATGATATAATGTTGACTGGCTTGATCTTGTGCAGGTTATGTGCAAGTAACTATAGCTGTTATGAGTCCATGAATTCAGTGGTCCTGATATGTCTAAAAGATATAGTTTTGCTCCAGTTCTTCTGGCTCTTGCAATCTTTCTGTTAGCATTTAGGCAGCCTGCTTCTGGGTTGCCTAGCAACCTATAATGTCATGATATGTCTCCCACCAGGTAGTCACACCTGTCAGACATGGTTAAGTTGCTCCTTAAAAGGATCAACCCAACACTTTGTTGCTCTCTTGCCCTCTTGCCTTCTTATTCTCTCACTCTCCTGCTCTCTCCCCTTTCTCTGTCGGGGCACCTCCCTCCCTTCCCCTATCAAGTCTTGCTCTCTCCTTCTTTCTCTTTCTTCATCTCCATCTAATAAACATCTTTCATATAAAATTGGTGTACATCATCATTTCATTGGTCCTAATATTGGTGCATTGGCCAGGAAGGACTCTCCTGGTAGCACCTGCTCTGGTTGTGCCAGGACCCCTTTAATCCTGCAACAGATTTTCCTTCTGTTCTACCTATCCCTAACCACCACTCAACCACATATGCCTTAAAACCTACACTTTCTCTCATCCACCTTGCCCTTAAGGTGCACACCTGTCCCTCTGCTTAGGGCCACTCAAACTCTGCATCCTACCATGTGCTCCAAGCACACAGGACAAGGCAGACTCTCACGCTATGCCAAAATTGGCTTGGGGAAACTAAAATACTTGAAACTGATGCTTTGTACACAGACACAGGCTGCTTCTAAACTATTTCTCTTAGGCAAGCAATTGCTCGGGACCCTGCACACAAAGAGATGGCTTTAGGTTGTGCTGTTGCCTCAGGCCCCACAGGCAAAGTTTTAAATCTTCCACTGAATGCCTGCTGTGAGAAGCTGGCTTGCAGAGAAGGGTTTTCAGTTGCACAGACATACCACACATTCAGAGTTCCAAACTAGGCCAGGACAGCCATCCTACAGGCAAGCACCTGGTCTCTGTATGCCGCTATGGCCACATACCACACATGGCTGGCTGCCATGTTGATTTTGGGATAAGGAGGGTGAAGCCATCTCCACTAAGGGCAAGCACATGTTTTCACCGCCATCTTAACTTAGGGCAATCAAGGTCAGTCACATGATTGGTTATAAAAAAGAGAAACAACACTGTGGTTTCCCCCACTGCCGGCTGCTTTTACTGAATTGTCTCTGTCCCACTGTTTTCGGAGCTACAAAACTGCAGTTTCTTGTAGACCCTAAAAGGGCACTGTGCCCCTTCCTACCTCCATTCTAAAGCTGTCTATCTGCCCCTATCCTTTACCGTGGATGAAATTCCCTCTAGGAGAACTCAGCCTTACTACTGATAAAGTGCTGGTACCAGGCACCGTGGTTCTCAGGCTTAGCCAGGATAAGCTCTTGACCTGCCAAGGCTTTTTGGTTGAGGAACCACTAGCTGCATGGTCCGTTTCCATTTCCCCTTTCTCATTCACAGGAATGGCTTCATATTCTCTCACCTTTAGGAAACCTCTGCCGTCTACACCTATATTTGCCCTACTCAAATGTCTAATATCCAGTAATATCCAGTAACACTAAGAGCAATCTGTGAAGTAAAAAAAAAAAAAAAGACAATTCCCTATTTCTCTTTTCTTAAAGTCTTGTCTGATTCTCTCTGCCTGCTATCTCACTAAAAATACTTTCTGGTTTCTTTTTATACTCTCAAAAAAAATCTTAAAATTAAACTCTAAACCTTAAGGTAACCACATGGTATGAACAATTTTAATCATAATTAATTCTCTGTTTATTTTTATCTCCTTTTAGACTAAGAGAGCAACAAGTCTCATTTTGAATTGGTATGGATTTTTATAAAACATTCAAAGTTACATTTTTTATATTTTTTTAAATGTAATTTATTTATTTTTATATCAATCACAGGTTAGGTACTTTGCATCCCAGGCGTAGCCCCCTCCTTCATTCCCGCCCACTCTCCCCATCCCTCCCTCATCTCCTCCCTGTCCCCTCCAAGTCCACCAACGGGGTAGGACCTCCTCCCCTTCCATCCGACCCCACATCATCTTGTCTCCTCAGGGTTGGCTGCAATGTCCTCCCCTGGGATCTAGCCAGGCTGTTATTCCCTGGCGTGTATGGGGGAGGGTCAAAGAGCCAGCCATTGGGTTCATGACTGAAACAGTCCCTGTTCCCCTTACTAGGGTCTTTAGTTGGACACCGAGCTACCATGGGTCACATCTGAGCAGGTGTTCAAGACCATATCCATACATGGCCCTTGGTTGGAGAAATGTCTCGTATAAGACCCCTGTGCCCTGCTCAGTTTTGTCTTTGTGGAGCTCTTGTTCTCCCCAAGTCTTACTAACTTCCCCTATTTTCCTTATTACTTCCCACCCTCTGCCAAAGGCTTGGTTGTGAGTCTTAATATCTGCTTTGATACACTGCTATATTGATTCTTTCAGAGGCCCTCTTTGGTATGCTCCTGTCCTGTTGCTTGTTTTCTCCTCCATTCAATGTCCATCCCATTTGTTCATCTAAATGAGCATTGATCATACCAACCTGGGTCCTCCTTCTTGTATATCTTCGCTAGGTGTGTAGATTTCAGCATGACCTTCCTATCCTATAGGTCTATATAAGTGAGTATATACC
>CM053749.1:196062-222070 GCA_028658305.1 Pachyuromys duprasi
TGATGGCGAGTGTAGGATATTCAAAGAACAGTGAACTTACAATTACTTTTTCACGCGGTACAAAGAAAAAGCTGTGTGTCTGATATGCCAGAATATAGTTGCTGTGTTCAAAGAATACAATTTGCGACATCACTATCAAACTCAACATAAAGATAAATATGATTGTTTGGTTGGAGAAGTGAGAAAAGATAAAATATTACAACTGAAACATACACTGACAACTCAGCAAAATACTTTTGTGAAGCAGAAGCATATTTCCTCACTTCGGGCAAGTTTTCAAGTTGCCAAGCTAATAGCACGCAATTGCAGACTATTTGTGGAGGGCGAATTTGTTAAAGAATGCCTTATTTCTGTTGCCAAAGAGATGTGTCCAGAGAAGGCTGATTTATTTAGTACAGTGAGCCTTTCAGGCGTTACAATGACACGAAGGATTGAAGAAATGGGAGAAAATTTGCCGCACCATTTGCAAAACTCTACAAAGAAACTTTGCTATTTTTCCTTGACACTCGACGAAAGCAATGATGTTCATGATTCTGCCCAACTTCTCATTTATATGCGTGGGACAAATGAGAATTTTGAAGTCACAGAAGAGCTTGCTGCACTGCAAAGTATCAAAGGTACAACCACAGGAGTGGATATATTTGAAAAGGTTTGCCAAACTGTGAATGGTTTGGAGATGGACTGGGCTAAACTAGCCAGTGTAACAACTGATGATGCGCCTAGCATGGTGGGGTCTAAGAGAGGAGTAATTGCTCACATTAAACAAGAGATGGACAAACATAATCATGCCTCATCCACCAACAAGCACTGTGTTGTAAATTACTGAAGTGGGACTCTGTTATGAAAATTGTGGTATCTTGTGTTAATTACATTAGAGCTCATGCACTAAACCACAGACAATTTCAGGAATTTCTATCTGAGGTAAATGTTGCCTATGATGATGTTCTGTACCACACAGAAGTCCATTGGCTGAGTAGAGGGAGAGTTTTGAAACGTTTCTATGGCTTACTTCCGCAGATTACAGCTTTTCTACTTTCAAAAAACAAAGAAGTACCAGAGCTCAATGATGCAGAATGGAAATGGAACCTTGCCTTTCTGACAGATATAACAGAGCTACTCAACAGTTTCAATCTGCAACTTCAAGGAAAGGGGAAGCTCATCTGTGATATGGCATCACATGTGAAAGCATTTGAAGTAAAATTAGGCCTTCTCATCAAACAAGTACAGGAGGAAAACTTCAGCCATCTCCCAACAACTCAAAACCTGTCAGCAGACAAACCATTGGTTGCATTCTCAAAGAAAACATGTGTGGATTCGCTAGAATTGTTGCAAAAGGAGTTCCAATTTAGATTCAAAGAGCTTCATCTCCATGAACAGGACATACAGCTTTTTTGTAACCCATTTTCTGTTGAGACTGAAAATGGTCCTTACAATTTACCAAATGGAACTGGCTGAACTACAGAATTGTGACTCTCTGAAAGACGCATTTAAGTCAAGTAACCTTCTGAATTTCTATACATCTCTCCCCTCTGAGACATATCCAAATATCAGGAACCATGCACTCAAAATGGTAACCATCTTTGGTAGCAATTATGTCTGTGAACAGACTTTTTCAAGAATGAAACATCTGAAATCTCCAACCAGATCAAGATTAACTGATGCCCACTTGCATCACTTGTTACAGCTAGCAGTGACAAATATGGAACCGGACATTGACCATCTCATTAGCCAAAAGCAGGCCCACTGTTCCCATTGAAATACTGGTACGTGATCTGTTTATTTATAAATGTTCTTCATTTTATTTATAAAAGATATGTGCAGTGTAGTTAGGAATTAGTAGTTCATATAGTCCGGCCCTCCAGCTCTCTGAGGGACCGTGATCCTGCCCCCACTTTAAAAAGTTTGAGGACCCCTACTTTAGCTAAAGGGATGGTAAAAAGTTAAATCTGAGGCCTGTTTTTTGAATCTGATAATAATCCTGACTGTGGCTAGAACTGACAGTAACAGCTCTAGGAGTAAGGCTTAAGGCCTGGTGTCCTGCATATGAAGACTGAGAAAATACCTGAAGCTTCCCAAGACAGAAGTTAGCAATATGTCTGTGGGGCCCAAGTGTGAGGCCAAAACAGACCTGCAATGTTACCCTGGGCTAGCCAAGAGTGGTGGAGGTTGCTGAATCTAGGAGCCATTTGTCCTCTGCCAGGCCAAGGATCTCAAAGGCTGGAAGTGCCTGTGGCTTTTGTGATGGTTGAGCCTCCATGGCTGGGTACAGAGGACAAGCCTGCATGGGAGCATTTTGACTTCCAGATGCCAGTCTGCCAGCAGACAGAGCATGGCCTGTTAAGGCAGCTGTAGGACCAGTGTCCATCCTGACTACATTTGAAACAGGTACCTGGCAGAATTAACCTTGGCTATACTCCTGCAGGATGGGGCATAGTTTTCTCTGCAGGAATGTCAACAGCCTCAGAGCAACAGCCAAGGTCTGGAGCATAGTTTTTGCTGTAGCTGAGCCTGACAAGAATGCTCTTGGTCTTTAAAAATGATTTTTACCAGTTCCTGTATAGGGGGTTCAGAGACCATCCTCAGTTGTTCAGTTGAGATGGCAATGAGACCCTGTCTGCATCTATAAATGTACTTTGGATGTGTTAAAGGATTTGATCATCTATAAGATGACTGACTATTAACATGCATGTATTAACCATTAAATATTAGGTCTTTAGCATTTAGTATACAAAAAGTCCATAGATTACAAAAGTCTAAGGCTATATTATAGATTAATAATATTACCATCTTCAGAAAATAAGACTAAGCATATTTTAACCTTATTGATAATGAAGATATAGCACAATGACCAAGTTTTAACACTGTATTATAGTTTAAGGGCATCTAGGCAAAAACTTTTACTTAGTAACCCCCAAGTTACGAATTTTAAAACCAACAATACAGTAGAACAGTATAAAGCAATTTTAAAATTACATTTGGGTTTATTATACCAAATTTCTTTGCCAGAAAGCCTAGTGGTGAATCTGGATCACAGGCAGCTCATGGGGTTGGAGGAAGGGTGGGGGGGAGGCAGACAGCATTATTCATTAATTCAGGAATTGATAAAGACATAGGCTGTTAGACATACATTTTAAATTAGCTTGTTAATCTGACTAGACATTTATAACCTTGAAATTTTAGCATCATGTAAGAATTATATTGAACCATACATGAATCACATATACAGCATATTGTAAAATATAACTTTGTAAAAAAATAAAAAATAAAAATTATTTTAAAAAATATAACTTTGAATTTTTATTTAAAAATCCATAGCAATTTAAAATGAGACTTGCTGCTGTCTTAGCCTAGAAGGAGATAAAATAAACAGAGAATTAATTATGATTAAAATTGTTCATACTATGTGGTCACCTTAAGATTTATAGTTTAATCTTAAGAATTTTTTGAGAGTATAAACAAGAAACCAGAGGGTATTTTTATTTAGTGGGATAGCAGGCAAAAAGAAACAGATGGACTTTGAGAAGAGAAATAGGTAATTGCTTTTTACTAAACTGATTGCTCGTAGTATTACTGGATATTAGACATTTGAGTAGGGCAAATATAGGCGTAGAAGCCAGAGGTTTCCCAAGGGGGAGAGGCTATGAAGCCATTTCTATGAATGAGAAAGGGGAAATGGAAATGGACCATGCAGCTAGTGGTTTGTCAACCAGATCGCATGGTAGGTCATGGGCTTAGCCAGTCTAAGCCTGAGAACCTTGGTGCCTAGTACCAGAGCTTTATTAGCAGTAAGGTCCATTCTCATGGAAGCAATCTCATCGGTGGGAAAGGATAGGGGCAGATAGGTAGCTTTAGAGTGGAGGTAGGAAGGAGCATAGTATCCTTTTAGGGCCTACAAGAGGCTGCAGTTTTGCACTCCAAAAATAGTGGGACAGAAACAAGGTAGTGAAAGCAGCTGGCAGCAGGGAAACCACAGCTTGTTTTTGTTTTATAACCAAGATGGCTGCCAATCACATACATGACCTTGATTGTCTTTAGTTAAGATGGCGGTGAAACCCTGTGCTTGCCTTTAGTGGAGATGGCAGTGAAGTCATGGCTCCACAGTCTTTATCCCCAAATCAACATGGTGGCTAGCCATGAGTCGAGTGTAGCCACAGCCAAGTGGCAGAACCAGCGTTGCAGGACCCAGGGCCTTGCATGGCAGTCCCCGCCCAGCTGCAGTTGTAAACTGTTCATGTGTGGCACGGCTGAGCAGCTGTCAGCACAATTCAGAAACCCTGATCCACACATAAGCACACAAGCAAAGCAGAAATTTTAAATCCTAATTCTTAGGGCCTGAGATGGTAGTTTAAAGCCATTTGAGGACAGTCTTAAAACCCTCAGTGCTGAGTGGTAGGGTCCCAGCTGATGTAATAGTGAAGTCCAGCGCAGGAGAGCAATTATGAAAAACTGAAGCCGATGAGAGTGTAGGCAAGAAAAAGTTCTGTTGTGGGCTGCAAACACAGGTCTGAGCAGTCCTCTGAAACAGGACAGATGTGTGGCAGCATCAGCAGGCAGAGACAGGTTAAACAATTATGAAAGGAGCAGAAGATGAGGATGCGAGAGAAAGATTTGTTGTGGGCAGGCATGTGAAAAGGGGTTCTAGCATGTCTAAAAATTGCTATAAGAACCCTTCCAGTATGTGCCACCAAATGTTAGTATTTATTTAAAAATGATGCCACACACACAACAGTTACTATGAAAGAGATTTGTTGGATGGAAGTGGAGAGATGGATAAGAAAAGAGACACTGTAATACCTAGTTCACAAGACCCCAAAGACCACCAGGAATCTACTCCGATGCAAGCATATGAGGGTTTATTGTATAGTATATACAAGCTCGAGCCTGGGTGACAAATTTCTCTCTTAGCAGGAGAGAAGAACAGCCCCCAGCTCCGGGGGGAACAGGGTTTTTAAAGGGAAGAAAACTGTAAGCAGGGAATTTCCAAGACTTGGTCTATTTCAGGTACGAAGGCCATAATGGCCCTGGCCCAGCCATCTGGAGGACATCCTCTCATGCTAATTAAGCTGCAATTAGGGAAGGGGAAAGTGATTAATACATCTCAAAATTTTTCTTAGATATGAACTAGCTGGGTGGGAGACCGACAGCCTTTAAGGCTGGGCAGGCGGGTCTGTCTTAACTTGCTCACTTCCCTTGTCTAAGCTTTGTACTGGGGGACTTCAGCCATGCTGCCTTAAAATTCTGATTTTTAATTTTTTAAACTTTGGACCTCTCAAGAGGCATGGTGGGTGGGCCCCTAGGAAAAAAAAATGAGGTGGAGAGAGCAAGAAAGGAGAATAAGAGAGGAGAACAAGAGAGAAGGGTAAAAGAGGAAAAGAAGAGAGGAAGGTAAGAGAGGAAAGTAAGAGAGAGGCAAAGTGGCAGGTTGGTCCTTTTATAGCTTGTGCATGTGCAGCTGAACCACATCTGCCGCACACCTGGTAGGCGACACATGATGAATCATAAGCAATCCAGAAGTAGGCTGCCTATATGCTAACACATAGCAATAAGAATTTGAGATTTCCAATTCAAGACTTTATAAATAAAGTTATTTGAAATATTTTTGGTCATATCTTGGATTTGTATGCATTTGTTTACCTTGAACAGACTTGCCTGGTCATAGAAAAGGTATGTATTTAGTTTGACAGTTTTCTACATAGTTCTACCAGTTTATACATGTACCAGAAATGTGTAAGGGTTCTGGTTGCTCCACAATACTTGATATTGCCTACTATAAGACTTTGGTTTTCTTGTTATTGTTTTTTCCTTCATGTTAGACTTTCTGCTGGGTATGGACTACCATCTCAATGTAATCTTAATTTTGTATTTCTTGAATGACTAATGGCATTGGGTGCTATTCATATACATGTTGGTTATTTGAATACACAATTTTATGTAGAACCTCATCAAGACTTTTGCTTATTAATAGACATTTACAGTTATTTGAAGATTTTCTTACTGTTTTATAGAAGCTTTAATGTATTTTCTATATAAATCTTTTATCAGAAAAGATATCTATGACCTGTTTTCTGGCCATAGACCGGGCTGCTCCCTTCTTGACTAGTTCTTGGCACTCCTACCCACATCATACCTGGTACTGATGTGTTGTTTAGCTATTTCCTCCAAATTGAAAGACGCTTTCCTTGAGGGACGCTCATAAAATTCAGAGAATAAATAAAACTTACAATCTCAGGAAGCTCCCTGAAAATTAAAAGGTTCACAGAGTGCTCCTGGGGTTTATGTTATGCAGTAACAGTTCCTGGAAAGAAAATACTCTCTGACTGGCCAACTTGTAGGCTAATTGTGAAGAGAACTTTAAGAACACAGTTTTTGTGGGCCAACACCCATGCTAAAGGATTTTGGTGATGCAGCTTCTTTTGAGCCACCCATGCTCCTGTAAGTAACTCCAATAAACTTACTTGTTCTCTAAATTTGGGTGGGGTGAGATCAGAATGATTTCTTTGGTTTGTCTTCAGTGCCCTGTCTGTGGTGAATAGATGTTTGTTCACATCAAAAGTCACAGAACATGATTCTATTTGAAAATACCTCTGAAGTTAAGCTTCTGAACCCTACTCAAGTCACCCATCCTCCATCTATGCCTCAGGCTCACCATCTGTCTGTGCCTCAGGCTCAGCACAATGCTCCTGGTCAAAGAGCCACACATATTAAAAAGTCTAATTATTCTTTCTTCCTCAGGAGAAGAGCTTTGTGCTAGTTAATTTTGTCAACACAGACCTAGACATATCTGAGAAGAGAAAATCTTAATTGAAAAAAAATGCCTCCAAAAGATTGGCTTCTAGGCATGTCCGTTGGGTATTGTCTTAATTAATAATTGATGTAAGAAGGCCCAGTTCACTGTGTGCAAAACCACCTCCAGGCTGATTATCTTGGGCTGTATAAGAAAATATAATGAATAAGACATGGGGAACGATATAGTAAGTAGCATTCTTTCTTGGCTTCTCCTCAGTTTCTGCCCTCCTTTCTTCCTCTCTTTCTGCCTCTTCATCCCCCTCTCCATTTCCCTCACTCTTCCTCTCTTCCTTTCTGTCTCATACACACATGCAGCCTCATCCTGGGAATTATAGAAAACACATGATAACAGATTAGGAATGGGCCCAGACGGAAAGAAATTTATGTTGGGAAAGTTCACAATACATTGGGAAAGAAAGACATTGTTGGAGGAAGATCAACTGCGTTTTCAAATGCTGATTTCAGTGCCTTGAGATCTAGTTATCACCCTGCCATAGGTAATGTTATAATGTTGAACTATCTTCTGTAACCTTGCAATGAGAAAAAAAAAACAAAGTTCTCCAATTATCCCTGGTTGGCTGATTAAAAGGCTGGGCAAAGCAGAAAGAGGTAGGTATGGCGAAGGTCTGAGAACTTTGGGCACAGAAGTATCATGGGAGAGAGGGACAGGAGGAAGAAGGAAAACACACGCTTATTGGCTTAGATTTTTCACATAACCTACTTTATTTAGGGTTCTTAAATGCTTATACCTCCCTTCTACCCACTAACCAGAGGTAGAGGAAAAGGAAGCTTATTAGGTAAAGGGGTTGTAGACCTTTTTAGAAGCAGTTCTTTGAATAAGTACACTCTTTGTTGGCCAGATTCCATCAGTCCAGTCCAAAGGCCAACACCAAGCAGCAACACAAGCCAGCAAAAGCCTCAAGACTCAGTTGGATTTCCCTGAGAAGTTCTCCAGAATGTTTCTCTCTTTCTAGAAGTAGTTCCTTGGGGTGAGTCCACTCTTTGTTGTCCAGATACCAGCAGTCCAGTCCAAAGGCCAACATAAAACAGCAGTACGAATCAGCACAATTCAGCAGATCAGGACAACTCAGTGAAAGCCAGAAGACTCAGTTGGATTTCCCTGAGAAGTTCTCTGGAACCTCTCCCTTTGATGTCTTTGTGTTGAAGCACAATGACCAGCGTAGTGATGTTGATCCAAAGAGTGATGTCTCACTGTCTGTGGGCTTCTGTATATCTCCTCTCCATAGTCGACCCATGGATGCTCTCAGCTGACAAAGTAACACACCTCGAACAAGACAGCTCACAGCAAAACATCACGTGCCCTCTCACAAGCCAGCCTCAAAAAAAAAAAAAAAAAATCACACGCCCTCACACAAGACAGCTTCTAGCAAAACATCACATGACTCAACTGAGTCTTCAAAGAAACCAGAAACTTTTACTTTACACGCTGCCATGGGTTATTGTGGAGAGAAGCACATGTCTGGAATGGATAGAGGAAGTAGCCCCGATAAGAGAATAAGCAGTATTTATGGAATTATGGATGGGAGATAGCCTGGAATGAGGCTGAGAGGTAAAGATAGTTTAGAGAGTTGATATCTGCCCTGTCCCAGGTAAAATAAGGCTTTTCTAAAATCTATCAGGTTTCTGTATCTTTTATTGATTATATTAGCAGGTTAGTATACTGCCATAATAATTATGGGCTAATAATAAATATTGTTACCCTACTTTTAACCACAGCATATTGGCACCCAACTAATCTAATGTATCCACACCCTTAAAAGTCATAGTTTATCAGTTTACCCAAGCTTAGAACCTACTGCGGACAGACAGGGAGACAATTGGAGTGGACTTAGCAGAACAGAGCTGGCTAAGGAAGACACAGCTGCTTTCTACACTTTAGCTATTTGAAAGGCCGAAGGGGGAAACAATTCCTTAGCAGGGGTGTTTTTGTTTTTTTCCCCTGCAAACCTTTCTCAGTTCCACACACGCTAGATTAACAACAGTGCATCCACAGGCCCGGCAGCTGCTCAAGACTCAACTGCTCAAGGGCTGCTCAGCTGCTGCTCAAGGCTCAGCTCTTCAGGGGCAGCTGCGGCTACAGAGACATGAAGTGTTAGAGAGATGGAACTGGGAGACCCGCAACCTTCTAGACAACGTTGCTCTAAAGGGCCAGCCAGTCTCCTTAGAAAGTGGGTTTCCCATGGGGGAACTGATGCCAAAGGGCATTTTGACCTGAGAAAGTGTTCTGTTAGTCAACAAAAGGACCCAAAGTTAGGCTGGGAGATGAGCATGCAAGCTACATGCCTTCCACAGCCAAAAGCTCTTGAGTGCTGACTGAATTGAGGTGCCACCTTGTTGGCAACCAGCTTATCCTTTTAAACATGAGACATTTTTTCAGAGAAAAGGTGGGAATCATGCCTGGTGAAAAGAGACACGGGACTATAAAGGAATCAAAGTACACACCAGCCTAAGTTAGGCTCAAAGGCTAAAATTCATATGTTTAAAAGGCAGAACCATTCACTCCATATGGAGAAAGAACTGGGACGAAAATAGCCACAGCAAATGTAAAAACCCAGACCCAACCCTGTAAACAGGTACAAGGTGCCTAGGGTATGCTTAAGCATTGAAGGTAGAAGGTAATTTATATATACATACATATATGTATATATGTATGTATGTATATGTATGTATATATATGTTTTGTTTTGTTTATTTAAAAGGCAATGTCTTTTGGTTGCTCTGGGCAACCAGCTTTTCCCCTTAAATGTGATGTGCTTTCCTGGGGTATAGCTGACCATTTAGCCTGATGCAACACGTGCCCAAGAGCCCAGAAGAAAATATTTGGATTTATACAGTTTTGTTTTAATTTCAGCATGATAATGACTGTACATGCAATGTTAATGGTAATATTATACAGCCTCTTTGGGAGAGGTCAAAATGGAACAGACCTAGGTAAAAGAGAGACTGCTAAATTAAATCACTCTATACTTATATGACTTCAAACTAAAGAACAAACAGATAAGTTATATTGCTGATCCTGCTACATGGGAATAATTCTGAGACTGGCTGAGACATAAAAATGTCTCCAGCCAGAACTTCAAATATACATGGCCAATAAATTTTTGGCTACAATAGCCTTAAAACTTATCATGCCATTCTTTTAAATGGCATAGTCAATTCGGTTTATAGTTTGATTTACAATCCAGACTGGCTTATGAAGAGACAGATGTCTTTCTTCTGCTCATACAAAGAGCAGAAAAATATCCTTAATTGATCTGAGCATCCTGTACATCTCATACACTTCGTGTTTTAGAGCTACATACTGCTTGTAAGAAATTAAATGTTTTCAGAACAAAAGAACTGGACACCGGTGACACTGGATCAAACCTGACAAAATTCATCCTCCAAAAAGCTGAGATGCTGACACATCTATTCCAGCCTCCTGCATGTTGCAACCTCTGCTTCAGTTGCTGTTCCTTCAAAACCTGCTCGCAGAACAGCTTCAAAGAAAGTCACCGATCTCAGTTGGTCCAGCATTTCAGACTGTTCCAAACATGACTTCTATTAAGTTTAAAAATGTTTCAACATTTAAAGACTGGACAACAAATGGTACTGTGAGCTTGCTTAGCCATTTTTCCTAATTTCCTTTAGGCCCCTCAAAAGGTGTCCTGCAGCCTTAAACCAGCAGGAAGCAACCTTGAGAAGAATGGTGTCCCGCTTCCCTCAAGAGGATTGCATAGGTTTGGTTGTTCTAATAGGCTATGGCTGCTTGTTACCAGTTTAGGGGAGTTGGTTACAAGTTATTAATGGTCTTATTCAAAGAGAAATCAAAGTATGAAAACTTAAACTCAGGGAATTCTCTCTTTTTTCTTTTCTTTTCTTTATTTTCCTTTCTTAGGTAAGAAGAAAGGAGCTGAAAAGAAAGAAGGGGGAACATAGAAATATAGGAATAATAAAACAAAAGGTTATTGTGTCTACTCTTCAACTTAGAGATATTGTTATACTTAAATAAGGTTATTTTGATACATTGATATAAATTTTGGTATATTGATACAAATTCAAGATTGCTTTGCTACACACACATGTGCATGCACACACACATACACAGACATTTTTCCTCTGATATGAGGTGTTATACCCATTCAACTCATAAATACAAGGTATATCTCTAATACTTTTTAAACTGCTATTACAATCTGTTTAAGATAATTAAGTCATACAAGTTAATGGTTAGTTAATCAACTCATTGTCATGTCAGATACTAGTCTAATTTATCACTGGAATGTGCATCCCAGGTTTAACAGATAAATATGATTCTATGGATAGATAGATTATGTAAAAATGAATAAATAGATAAAGTCTTCAAAAACAGCAGAGTCCTATAGAATATGTCATTAAAATTTTTTAAATGTTTTTATTAAGGACTCTTTGACAACAAGACAACTCAACTCTTACCTCAAGGAAGATGATGAGCATCGTGGAACCTACATCCATATGGAGATGGCTTCAAATGTGGCAAAGCCACTTGACAAATTTTTTTTTTAAGCCTTAATTTCTACCACAGAGAGTATTCTGCCCAAAATAGGCAAGCTTGGGTACAGGCCAAGTTAACTGCCAGGCTCTGCCAAGAAAGGGTAAGCAATTCCTTAATAATTCCTGCTTCAAAAATTTGTCTGCCAGGTATACTGGACCACAGGGTTGAAGATTACATAGAGTTTTTGGGTGACTGTCCAGGCGGCAAACTGTCTCTGTCATTTTTTATTTTGGGGGAGTTGCTAGCCTGCACTTCCTATTTACTCAGGTAATTAATTTTATTCTTTCACAACTCTCTGAAAACTAGATAAAGTTTAACAATTAAGCTTAGAGAGTTAAAAAGATGTTTTAAGGTCCAGATACATGTTTTTAGATGCAAGATATTTTAGATACAAGATATGATAGAGAATAATTTAAGTACAAAACTTTAGACTCACCAAGATAGGATAAATAATATTTTCTTCAAGGTTGTCAAATACCTTTTAACTAGACATTAGGTATGTAAGTCTTACCCATTGGTTTTTAGATTGTTTCATAATTATTCTTACTGTATGTAGTTTAAAAATGACCTTTCTAATTAGACAGAAAGGGGGAGATGTTGGAGGAAGGTCCAACTGTGTTTTCAAATGTTGATTTCAGTGCCTTAAGATCTGGTTACTTCCCTGCGATGAGTATTGTTATAATGTTAAGCTATTTTCCGTTACTTTGTAATGAGAAGGAATGTTCCCCAATTATCCCTGATTGGCTGATTAAAAGGCTTATACCTGGGCAGGGCAAAAGGAGGTAGGTATGGCTAAGGTTCAAGGGCTTTGGTGACAGAAGGATCACAGGCGAAAGAGACCAGAGGAAGAAGGAAGAAGCACGTTGCCTTAGGTTAGCATGGGGAGAAGCACATGACTGGCATGGTTGGAGGAAGATGAGAAATAAGCAAATATTTATGAAATTATAAATGGGAGGTAGCCTGGGATTGAGCTGGGAGGTAAAGGTAGTTTACAGGGTTAATATCTTCCCTGAACCAGGTAAGATAAGGCTATTCTAAAATCTATTAGGTGTTTCTGTCTGTAATTGATTATAATAGAAGGTTAAATATACCGCCACAATAACTATAGGGCTAATAATAAATACTATTAGATCGTACCTTTAAATTAACCACAGCACACATAGTTCAGATGACATGATGTAATAAAATATGGTACATTAGCTAATACAAGGATAAGTGCAGAATCAAGAGTTTTAAAGCTTGGCATGCAGCACCACTAAATGTTAACTTGAACTGAACAAAGAAGAGAAATTTCAAGAGCACTTTCTTAAGATACTCTTTCTTTTTTCTTTTCAACATGGGGATCCTTGTAGCTTACATATAGAAAGCACTTAACAGGTTTGACTGAGGCTTTAGGTAAGGAAACAAATGGATGCATAACTCCCATTCAATGAACATCTTTAAATGCAAGGCTCATATATTAAACCACATTTAATTCCTGCAACAATTCTGAAGAGAAACAACTAAGGGACTTGTAGGGAAACTGAAGCTCAAAAAAGTGCAAAGGAAACTGCCTACAGACATATGACTGGCACCCGAGGGAACCATGCTGAATGATTGCAGCCTGCTGCAAGATTCCACCTTTGTTCACCGGTTTCACAAATGGCCATGGCAGAGGCCTTGGACACTCAGGATACAAGGCTGAGAGCCAGTGCCTAAGGTACTAGACCACTAATGCAAGACCCAAAAGGAGTAAGGATTCTGAACTCCTGAACTCCATCAGCCCAATGGTGCTCTTCAAGGGACAATCTAAATCTGCCTGATTGCTTCAGATGGCCAGGCAATAATAAGAGGCAAATCTGAGGAGACAGTGGTATAACCAGGTTTTTGATCAACCCCAAGGTCTGATATGGGATTCATCACACGTCCATTGTAGCTAAATATTCACCTACTTCAGAAAGTTCTCATCTCTCCTCACATTGCACCCAGAAATACCATAAGCATGCCAAATGCCAAGCCCTAGTGAGAGATGAGATTATATATTGATGTTGACTAGTGCTACTGGCATGGTCCATTGTCCTTTTGTCTCACTGGCCTTTCAACTTGGAGAGTTTTAACCTCCATTGCTCTAGGGAGTCAGACAGACTGGAAAGTCTGCCAACCTGACTGAGAGGCTCCCACTGGAAGCCAAAGGGAATCTCTGCTATTGCACTGTGTGGAGAAAGTCATTACTTTCTCTCAGTTGAGGTAAGGAGGTATCATGATGGACACTATGACTATGGTCTTTTGAATCATCCTCTCCTATCTATCTACATCCCAGAAGGGCTGTCCACTGACTCTGTGGACATTCCACAGTCTATGGTCATTGTTGTATGGTCAGAATCCCAGTGAATCACCCAAGTAGCTCCCCCTTTTTAGGCTCCTGGATGAAGGACTTGGTCTCTTAGTCCCTTTTCCACTTCTCAAGAAGAAAAGATTGAGAGCAAGAATGCCCCATTGATCTCAACATTAACTAATTTGAGGAACACTCCTCTAACCAAAACTTTTGTAAAGACTCTGGGACACTGTAGACAACACACAAAACAGGTGTGTCTGAAAGAGACTGTTTCCTAGCCTAGTTTATCTGGCTAAGCCCAACATGCCTTACTAGACCCTGAGCAAGTGTATTTTTACAATGTGCTTTTTAACTCCAGCCATCACTGCTGATGTCAAGAGACATCAAGGTGTCTCTTGAACTCTGTGCAGAATTATATCTCACTAGACTACAATACATTCACATAGCAATGTGTAAACAGGTCCCCAAGGGATCAGGTGAGAGTGCAAACTTCCACTGAGTAGCCTGGGGGACAGTCTATGTTTCTGATTGGCCCTCAGGTCTTGCCATCGCTGAGCAGCAAAGGTCTGTCAAGGATTCTCAAAGTCTAACATAAATACAGAGCACTCAGTCAGTTTATTAAGACGGCTCCTCCCCTGAGAGGGGCTGGACCTAGAAGTCTGTATGTCCAGCTGGCTCCCAGGTGACAATGACACTGTTGCACCACAACGTCACCTGGAGTGACACTAGTTCCTGGCTTTGTCTGATTCACACTGCCCAGGTCTTGATGGAGAACACATGCACTTCAGAGACATGGCATGCTTGGCATAAAGGGTAGCAGACACCAGATACAGCAGGATCCAGCTATATCGAAAATAGCTTTCAGGTATGTGCACTGTCTGAAGTTTGAGCCTGGGACACAAAAAACTTAACATTTTATCAGTCACTTCTTTCCTGTCTGTCCCCTTACTAGGCTCAGACTACAATGTGTAGCTGTTCTGGTAAGCAGCTTCAAGCTCAAACCTTTGCAGCTCCATGATTCTATTCTGTGGCCTTTGCCAGTGGGAGTCATCACACAAAGGACATAGGACACAGGAAAGGAAGGAATCTGGGAGCCGACACTGTATTCTTCCTGTATTTATAAGCACTCTGATTCTGCCCCCTGTGTCTTTTTTTGTGCATCTCACACAAAAGATGTGGCTGAAGGCTTGAAAGAAATAACTAGTTCCGGATTCCATACTTTCTTGCAGTGGGCATGCCCAGGGAAGATGGAGTGTTGCGTGCATATGTGTGTGTGTGTGTGTGTGTGTGTGTGTATAATAGTAAAGGGGTATCCATTAAATGAAAAAGAAACCTGTAATGAGCAATGCCTACTCATCTATTTTCTTTGCTAGGTAGGTAATTTCATAGCTCAGACTGTGCCCTGCCCAAAGTTACTCTGAGGGACTAGAGGCTAGACAGATCCTCGACAGGCAAATAGGTAAGAAAAGGCTCACAATTAGATAATAAATATAGCAAATTTCTGGCTTCTTCCTCACCCTTCCATTGCAATCCAGTTCTCTTTCTCTCTCATTCTGTGAATGATCCCAGCCTATTTCATCCATTTACGACCACAACCTAACATTGTTTTTTCTGTCTTGTTAGTTTTAAAAATGTTCTAACACAGTGGTTCTCAACCTTCCTAATGCGACAACCCTTTATTACAGTTCCTTGTGTTGTGGTGACCCCCAACCATAAAATTATTTTCATTGCTACTTCATATCTGTAATTTTGCCAGTGATATGAATTGTGATATAAATATCTGATATGCAAGATATCCGATATTTGACCCTGCAAAAGAGTTGTGTGACCTCCAAAGGACTCATGACCCATATGTAGAGAACAGCTGCTCCTAATGGATTTCTATGGGTTTATACACATATACGTTTGTCTTACTTATATCCACGTAAAGAATTCACTTCCAGGTGATTGCTTTCTCGCACTATTTGTCCAGGCTTCCTCATGCCTACCAACTAATGAGAGAAGAAGCCATATGACTGCCCCAAGTGAAGTTTGTCTGAACAGGCAGAAAGAGTGTATAGGGGGAATCTAAGTCTCAGACGGAGCTGAACAGCTGCTCAGTTATTCGCTTTTTAGTCAAACCTCCAACTTGGGATTTTTAAACATTTAAATGTGCCTTTTGAACACAGCATATGAGAACAGTAAACAAGTAAGTAAATTATATTTTTGTATGCTAGGCAGTGATAAGTAAAGCAAGGAAGGGGCAACAAATCTTATTTTACATAATATGGTTAAAGACTACCTTCCTGAGAAAATAGCATATACTTAGAAATGAAGGAAGTGAGACCTCAAGCTCAAGGACCACGCCTAAAGCACACACAGCTTCAAGGTAAGACATTAAACAGGAACCAGCAGCAGGAAGAAAGGACAACTCTTTCAGGTAACTATTACAGAGAAGAGTGAGAAAACAGAGTACCTAGAGATGGAAGTAGCATCAAGAGAGAATTTCTTTTGATGTTTGCTTGCTTGCTTATGACAGAAGTGATATATGTGTGTGTGCTCATTGGACTCATCCATTAGGACCATTGTAAAAACTAAAGACAGAAAAAAAAATGTTAAGTTGTGGTTGTAAATGTATTAGATAGGCTGGAATCTTGCACAAAATGAGAAGGAATTTTGTAGTATATAGAATTCATTTATGAAACAGAACTGAAGGCATGGTTAAACAGTAAAGGGGAAAGGGCAGAGAAGCTGAAAGTTTAGATCTTATTTTCTCAGTGAAATAGAAAGCAAGGTTGTCGGAGGTGATGTTGGAGAATATAGGAAAAGGCAGACATTTCCAAATAATTACCTGTAGACAGAAATGCAGCTGATATACATTAAATATGGCTTTTAAATGGACCCACTAAATATGGTTCATCTATAGAGTTATACCAGTGTACAAGGTTGTATGATTTTTCCAAATCTGTTCAACTTCATTAGTGTAGGGAGTAGGATCTAACAAACTCTGAGATTTTGCTCATTGAACATGACAAGATCATAATGTAGTTAGGAGATGGGCTTTATTGTCTGCTCATGGTTTTCGGGATGATGATTAGAAATATATAGGGAGGATGTAGAAATTTTGAATATCAGTGGCATTCATATCCCACTAGTGATGAAGGCTTTTGTCATCAAATGTACTATAAAATATGGATAATGAAGAAAGTAATAGTCAGGGGCTAGGATTCATGGAACAGAGATTATGAAATGCTGCAGATAGTGGAAACAGAAAGATCCAGGAACTAATTGTAGCCAGACTTTAGGCTACTTTATTGAGTTCTTTTTCCTACCTTACTATGCCGCCACTATCTCTTTCAAACGTCTCACCCAACACTAGGTAAGAGAGAAAGGTTAGAGGGGAAAGGGGGCATCAATATCATTAGACTACTTCCAGCTGATAAGGGGCACCAAATTCCTTGGAACAAATTTGATCTTTGTTGTCAGGACATTTCTTTTTTTATATTTTTTTAATTTTTGTTTATCATAGTTTATTCACTTTGTATCCTAGCTGTAGCCCCCTCCCAGTCCCACCTTCCCTCATCTTCTCCCATGCCCCTCTCCAAGTCCACTGATAGGGGAGGTACTCCTCCATCTGGCCCTAGCTTATCAGGTCTCATCAGGACTGGCTTCATTGTCTTCCTCTGTGGCCTGGTAAGGCTGCTCCACCATCAGGGCCAGGTGATCAAAGAGCCAGCCCACTGAGTTCAAGTCAGAGACAGACCCTATTCCCATTACTAGGGAACCCACTTGGAGACTGAGCTGCCATGGGCTACATCTGTGCAGAGGTTCTAGGTTATCTCCATGCATGGTCCTTGGTTGGAATATCAGCCTCAGAAAAGACACCTGAGCCCAGATTTCTTGGTTCTGTTGATCTCCTTGTAGAGCTCCTGTCCCTTCCAGGTCTTTCTATCTCTCCCTTCTTTCATAAGATTCCCTGCACTTTGCCCAAAGTTTGGCTATGAATCTCAGCATCTGCTTTGATACCCTGCTGGGTAGAGTCTGTCAGGGGCTCTCTGTGGTAGATTCCTGTCCTGTTTCCTGTTTTCTCCCTCTTCCAATGTCTGTCCCACTTACCTTTCTGAGTGAGGATTGATCATCTTACCCAGGGTCCTCCTTCTTGCTTAGCTTCTTTAGGTGTATAGATTTTAGTATGTTTACCCTATATTATATGTCAGGATATTTCTAACCAGCAACCAATAATCTAGCAAACAGCAACAGCATCGGGAACAAACATCAGCCAGCAACAGAGGCAGCAGCAGCAGCAGGCAGAGCAGCAGCAGTTACCTCTCTTGAGGCTCTAGCATTTACATAACCTCTGAAGTGTCCTCAGAATTTCAAATGTAAACTATCTTCAGCAGGCAAAATCACACCTCTACTAGAGCATGAGGCAAATTATAGTCAGTTGCTGCAGACAATCTGAAGCAGCCCCATATCTCACACCTGGGATTTAAAAAACATATTTTCATAATATTTCTGTGTTTTTAAAGAAATCAAAATTCTCACTACAGCTAGTCATGAGAATGGTTGCATAACGGAAGTTAAAGGAATTCCTTGGCTGGCACTAAAATAACTTGAGCATTGGGGTAGAAGTTAAACAATGGTTTTAAAACCTGTCATCCGTGTACGGTCTTTTACATGGTAACACTGTGCCTCTTTCTTGAGTATGGCTTGGCTTTGTGAGTTTCTATGGTATTACAATGCAGAAGAAGTGAGAGGTACTTGTGAAATGTACCTTCAGAGACTCTCAAACCAGCCTGAGGCCATCATGTAACAAGTTCCTGGATGGGTTGATTCAGCACCCACAAAGAGTTAAGTTGAGGCACCCTACACATAGCAGAACTCATAGAAGAACACTTCAAAAAGTGCGAAGGAGATCTGGAAACCAAAAATCTGTTTTGGCATTGAAAGGATGAAAGTTATAAGCATTTTAGGTGGCCTAGGATGCCCACCAAGTTGTATTGGTCAACTTAAACAAAGAAGGGGAGCTGATTGGCCTACAACCTCATATATACATGTTCATGAATGCCTTTACCTGACCAGTCTGAACCAGTCAGCCAGAAGGGAGTCCCTGCTGACCTTTACCTCATATCAGTAGGATAAAGAAGAAGCCAGAAATTTGCTATATTTATTATTTATCTGTGAGCCCTTTTCATACCTGTTTGCCTGTCAAGAATTGTCTAGCTTCAAGTCCATCAGAGTAACTCAAGGCATAACACAGCCAGAGATCTACAATTACCTACCTAACAAAGTAGGCATTGCTCTTTACACATTTCTCTCTCATCTAATACACAATATACATAAAAAACTAAGACATGAGCGTGTGCATATATACATGTAGGACAGGACCTGTTCTACCCTTTTGAAATGTCATGGATAATAATACTTGATGTGGATTTGGCAGAAAGAGAGTTAACACTACCCAAGCTAAGATCCCAAGGGCCAAGTCTTCCTGACCCTATCTGGATATTCTGGAAAAACAACTGCATGGGATTCTGGGACAAAAACTCAGAAAAAGTATGATTTTCAAACATAGGCATGCCTTAAAAATCTTTGGAGTTAGTGTTAGATTTTTTAAAAACAGTTGGAAGTTTTCATAGATAGTATTTATTGTTCCTTTAGTTCCCATATTAGGATGTATAAAATCCTGAGTTATTCAATCAAGAGGATCTGGGTATCGAGCTATTAGGAAATGCACATTGGCCTCTTCCTGGAATGGAGAGCCCTAATTGGTAATGCTTCTTGGTTTCTATGGTGGCCAGTTCCAAGTTGTCCACAGGCTGTGGGGAGATGGGACATTCGTACACAACTGACTCTTATGAGCCACAAAAAGCATCTGGCATCACTCTGGGCTTGGGTACCTCTTATCATCTCTTCCCAGACACTTCACAAATGAGTAGGCTAGGACACTAGTACTGGAAGAGTCCAGGCTCCAGGGCTATACATGAGCACTGTGCAAGGGCCCTGGGGCAGACTTCTACAAGAAGCTATTCACAGGCCTGGGAGAGTCAATGGCAACATGGGCCTTCAGTTTCTCATCCAACCACAGCCTGGGTCATGTCTCCTTAGCATCAGTGTGCCCTGGAACTGCTCAAACCTGAAAACTTAGGGAGAGCAGATAGAGCTGGGACGTAGAGAAATTTTTATTCAGAACATTGGTGTTCTGGCAAGAGATCACATCCAAAAGCCTTGTAGGTCTATGTGATCTGGAATACAAACATGCCTTTATTCCAGGAGACAGAGGCAAGGAGATCTGAGTTTGAGGCCAGCCTGGGATAGAGCAAGTTTCAGGTAAAGAAAAGCTTAGGTCCAGGCTTGGTGGTACATGCCTTTAATCCCAAACAGTGAATGTAAAGTTAATTTGTAAAAGAAGCACCCATGTTTAAAAGTGATGTCTAAAGTGACAAATCACAGAAAATATGACAGAATAGGATATGCCCAACTTTCAGGAGAAAAGAGAGGAAAGGGAAGCCACTTAAGGGGAAATGCAGATTGAGTAAAACTCTGCAAAAGAGTTTTATAGAGAGAGGTTGAATGAGAGAACAAGCTAGACACAGATGAAGACAAAACAAGCCAGAGAATGAGAAGAAGCTAGAAGATTAATAAAGATTGCTGGAGTTAGTTTGAGGCCAAGCAGAGCAATTCAGGGACCGAGAGAAAAGACAGATTGAATCAGTCAGCTGGGAGAGGAGTTTGAGCCAGAACAGCTGAGTTGAATCAGCAAGCTCAGTGCTCAGAAATAACAAGAAAGAGTGAGCTTATTAAGCAGTAAGTCTCAGAGGCTGAAAATATTCTAGGCCTAGATTAGATTGTACGGAAGCTAAAAGCTTCTAGGACTAGGCCTAGGTTAGACAACTGAAACAGGTGAATAGAAGTTCCTTTTACGCTGAGGTACCTTCAGTACACAGGTGGCTGTTGAACATGGCACCTGAGAGTGCTGAACTCAACCTGCCTTCACTTTGGCTAGAGTACCAAATGACTGGGCTCCTAAGGACCACTTTGTCCCAGATGACATTGCTTCCCAACTTTCATTGACTCTTCTGTAGAGCTATTAGCCTATCTAGAAGTCCCAGTTGCCAAGCTGAATATCTGCCCTCTTCAGCACCAGCAGGAGCACCTCATGATATGGATCAACCTAAGCCAAACAACAACCAATCAAGCTGGTTCCTTGATTTTCAACCTATAAGGTGAGGGGTTGTCCTACTAGGAATTCACTGTCTCAACCGTGTTAGAAAGGGAATGATTTCTTCATTACACAACATTCATTAAATAACACATGCAACCCCAGTTTTTTAGGCAACAATAATGAAAGGAAGGAAGGAAGGAAAAACAAGCAAGGGAAGGGAACCTTTTGAAGAGGCCATTTACCTCTCACTGAGAATGTCTATGAATTGAAATCCATGAAGTTGTTAGGTTTCTCACTCCTTGCCAAATGGTCCCTCTTTCTAGAACCTAATGGAAACTCCAGGAGCAGAGCCTGCACTTTGATTGGAAGTAGGAAAGTCCAACAGTTGCAGAGTTGGGTTTGAGCATCCTGGGTTTCAATACCACCTCTCATTCTCACAATGTTCAGGGGCACAGTTCCAAACCCTCTGCGCTTCTAAGTCATCACCTTTAAAGTGTGAATAAAGTATAGACTCGAGAGACTTTGAATACTAAATGCACTGTCTAAGCCCTTGGGCAGGGGGTCACCTAGGAATTCTTGGTTTGCAGAGTGGGGTAAAATCCCCTTTTGTGTTCTTACATACTCACAGGTGCAATCATTGAGTAAATTATTTACATGTTTATTTTTTTCTGTGACTGTTTTAGATTACTGGGTTAATGAGGGCAGAAGGGATATGGCTACCCCTTTTCACCATTTCGACTTCAGGGTTTGGTAAACTCTAGGCATTAGTAAATAGTTCAGTTGGTTGAAGAAATGTAACCATTTCCTGTCTTTTTTTTCCAGAGCCATATGTGTTTAATAGCAAAGTAAATATATAAGCCATTGTCTCTGACCTGTAGAAGAGTTTACAATGGAGATTTCAGCTGTTACAGAGTCCTACTACAACATAGTCACTGAGAATGACTACATTCCTGGAATCTTATGTGTGAGCATGGATGTGCGAGCATTTGGAATATCAGTACTGACTCCCCTCTACTCCCTGGTGTTCATTATTGGTGTGATAGGCAATGTCCTGGTGGTTCTGGTGCTCATGCAGCACAAGAGGCTTCGAAGCTTGACCAGCATCTACCTGTTTAACCTGGCCATCTCTGACCTGGTCTTCCTCTTCACATTACCTTTCTGGATTGACTATATCATAAAAGGAGACTGGATTTTTGGTGATGCCATGTGTAAGTTCCTTTCTGGATTTTATTACCTGGGCTTGTATAGTGACATGTTTTTTGTCACCCTACTTACAGTTGACAGGTACCTAGCCGTTGTCCATGCTGTGTTTGCCCTGCGGGCCCGGACTGTCACTTTTGGCATCATCACCAGCATCATCACCTGGGTCCTGGCCATCTTGGCTTCGATTCCTTGTCTGTATTTTTTCAAGGTCCAGTTGGAATTCACTTACCATACTTGCAGAGCAGTTTTACCCAAGGAGAGCCTGAAACATTTTTTGAGGTTTCAGGCTCTAACAATGAACATCCTTGGGCTAGTTTTACCTCTGTTGGCCATGATCATCTGCTACACAAGAATCATCAGTGTTCTACACAGAAGACCCAATAAGAAGAAGGCCAAAGCTATGCGTCTGATTTTTGTTATTACACTTCTGTTTTTCCTCCTCTGGACCCCCTACTATCTGGCTGCATTTGTTTCTGCTTTTGAAGACTTCCTATTCACCATCGGGTGTGAAAGAAGCCAACAGCTGGACCTAGCCTTGATGGTAACAGAGGCAATTGCCTACACCCACTGCTGTGTCAACCCAGTCATTTATGTCTTTGTGGGTGAGCGGTTCCGGAAGTACCTCAGGCAGCTGTTTCAGAGGCATACAGCTGTACCCCTGGCAAAATGTCTGCCCTTCCTCTCTGTAGACCGAACACAGAGGGCCAATGTCATGTCTCCATCCACAGGGGAGAATGATCTCTCAGCTGGCCTCTAATTTGGATCCCTAGATTCCAACAAAGGCCCAGGAAAGAGTGAAAAGACAGCATGCCTCTTTAAGACAGATACTGACTGAGGATTCATAGATCAGAGGGACCCTGGAGATAGCTTAGATACAACTCTTTAATGTTTGCCATGTTCTTCTTCCTGTCAGAAAGGGAAAGTATGAACAAATTGAGACATTCCAGAGACTGGGACAATAGTTCTAGGGAAGGGCTTATGACAACAAGAGGTAGGGTGTGTGGTCATTAGCACTGGCAGACAAAAGTGAACACCACTCCCAATGATTATGGAACCAGTTGAGTCCACAACTCTGAGCACTCTGAACCTGGAAGTCAATGGCAGATCAGAGCTGCTTCCTCCACCACACCCCCACTGCAGGGTCTAGGCCCTTGGAAACCCTGGAACTCAAGGTCAAAGTATTTGAAATCTGTTGAGACACTGCTTTGTCATTTGAGTAGGGAAGTGTTTAGAGAGAGTTTTATATCCGTTAAAACCAGAGATTTCTGGCAAATAGATAGAGAAGCATATTAACCTGTTTATATTCTTCTCCCTAAGGGAACATGCCTCTTAGTATATAATATAATATGATTAATATAATATAATAATATATATTACATATACTTATTATATTACATTAACCTCCACGCCACCTTTTAAGTCCTGCAGGTTCTATATATTTAATCTGGAGAAATACTTCCTAGTGATTTGTCTTTGCTTAACAGCAGGATCAGTATGTGTGGTGTGAAAAACACTCTGGAAACAGTTTACCGTGCTTGACCATGGAACTTGGTTCACATGGTGGTCCTATTTTCAGTGGTTTCTGCCTGCTTACCCTAGAGACCTTACTTGGTTTGATATCTCCATTTACTGACTTTTATTTCATGCTGGAAAAGAGATAGACTTTTATTTTTTAATGCTTTATTCATTATAATTGACTTCCATCACTGTGATATCTACTTATTTCATCTGTCTTACACTATGTTCAATAAAAATACATAATTTTGATGTAATAAATTTCATCTTTTTTATTTTACTTCTGCTAGTTAAATATTGTTTTAAGGCTTCACAGGCTTATCTTTACTAATTTGTTCTATGTTTTCTTCCATTGCTGTAATATTTTATTTCTTTTTATATCTTTAATCTGACATGTAACTATGACATGTTACTCAACTTCTCAGAGATTAATTACTCCAATATTTGAAGTGTAGATGATAGTGGCATTTGCTTTATGGAATTGTCATGAAGAATAACTGACATAAAGTGCCAATATGTCTGTCACAGTGTCATATAAGAGACTAGATAGTTAAAATAAGTGTATTTAGTTATAATGTTTCTCTAAGTCATAAAATATGTGAAGATGCAGCGAAAAACCCAGAAAGATTATTCTAATAATTAAACTTCAGAAATATCAACCAGAAAAAGGAATTTTCACTTTTTCACAATTGGATGGCAGTGTCAGCAAGGGCATAAGAAGCCCTAATATAGGCCGATTTTGTTTCTTTCTCTGTTGTTTCCATGTTGTGCAAAGTTTTGGTTTTTGTAACTCTGCATACTCTGAACTTACCCAATATTTATTTCTAGTATTTTCACTTCCCATTCTCACTTTCTAGAACTGACTGTCTAAAAAGAGCTGGTAGACTATTGTTCTGTGCCACGTCTGGATACTATCTTCCTTAAAAGCATTGCTCAAGATGTACCCTGTGTCTTGATAAATCTCCATAATGGGGACCCATCAAGCAACACATTAGCTAGAATGACACATCATCTGTCTTGTCCACATGGAGTAGCTTGGCCCCTACATTTCTTTGGGCAAATAAGTATACTTTACTTATTAGTGACTTTATCATTACTATGACAGAATACCCCCCCCCAAAAGAAACCTAAGAAAGGAAGGTTCATTTGGTTCAGAGTTTTAAGTCTGAGTTCTTCATAATAAGTGTGTAAGGTGACTGGTCATAATGCATCCAAATAAGCAAATAAAACAATGATAATTTTTCAACTGCCTTCTCCTTTATATTTAGCCTCGATCCTCAGCCTATGAAATAGGTCTGACTCTAAATCTCACCAGGTGGAAAGACTAGACAGCACAAGGTTTATCAAAATGACAACCTTGGACCCTAAATTCTATATTCAACTAATAATACACAGTGCCCTTTCCAGAAGTCTCCAGCATCTTAACAAATACAAAACTGTAAGTGTAAAGTCTTCTATATGTGTCAGTCTATCTCTTACCTGTGAGACCCTGTAAAGTAAAAAAGGAGTTGCATCTTAAAAAAAATACTTTATATTGCATATAGAAATAGAATTTATATATTTAATTACATTATAATAGAATGACTTGATATAGTTTTAAGTAGAGGAAAAGGAAGAAATTTTAGATTATAAAATTACTCCCCCCGGAACATATATTTTTTAAATTAGTCAGTACATATTCCAAATACAATGGCACAAAGTAATCATTCCGGTTCCAAAAGTTAAGAAGGGAGAATAGGAAAAGAACACCAGACCAGAGCAGGGAAACCCAGCAGGGAAAACACCAAGCCCTGCAGCTCCATATCTGGCATCTGAGACTCCAACAGTCTTGGGAAGCCCGGGTCCTGTAAGTCCTGGGCTGCCTCCACTCTGTGCTGCAGCTCTCCTCGGTGCACATGACCCTCTCCTGACGTTTGTTTCCTCCTTCGTGAGGTCTCCACTGCAACTCAGATTTCACCTTCACAGTTTCATAAAAAATGACTTTTTAAGATCTCCTTTCAGGAAATCTGATTCTTTTACATATTACCTGGCCTTATAAGCCTATGTTCTCTCTGGAAACTGATCTGCCAGTCAGTTTCCAGGACTACAAGAAGCCAGGCACACACAGACCATGTTTGCTTCTTTGGGATGTACTGTATGATGATCATTTTATAGACACGAAACTGAGTCATAATTATGAAGCAGGCTAGAACCACATGGAAATACAAGGAAATGTGGGAAGGGAAAGGGGCCCCTCACTACTGTGGGCTAAGATTCATGGAAATCTTGCAAACAACATCTTGCACTATGTTACAGCTTAAATGTATACTGAGTTCTTCCTTTCATCTGTTTTTCATCTTATCAGCCTATAAACCTATACCTTAGAAACCACCTTACGGTTTCATTTACTAAATAAAAGTTCTGTGAGTAAAGGCAACTGCTATGTAAACCTGAGTTGAACTTCAGGATAGAACAAACTCCGGATTAAAAAACTCATACCACATGATCAATGCTTGTTTGAATGAACAAATGG
>CM053749.1:231104-252762 GCA_028658305.1 Pachyuromys duprasi
TACAACTGACTCTTATGAGCCACAAAAAGCATCTGGCATCACTCTGGGCTTGGGTACCTCTTATCATCTCTTCCCAGACACTTCACAAATGAGTAGGCTAGGACACTAGTACTGGAAGAGTCCAGGCTCCAGGGCTATACATGAGCACTGTGCAAGGGCCCTGGGGCAGACTTCTACAAGAAGCTATTCACAGGCCTGGGAGAGTCAATGGCAACATGGGCCTTCAGTTTCTCATCCAACCACAGCCTGGGTCATGTCTCCTTAGCATCAGTGTGCCCTGGAACTGCTCAAACCTGAAAACTTAGGAACACAGATAGAGCTGAGGTACCTCAGTAGGCAGGTGGCTGTTGAACATGGCACTTGACAGTGATGAACTCAAACCACTTTCACTTTGGCTAGAATGCCAGATAACTGGGCTCCTAAGGACCACTCTGTCCCCGATGACATTGCTCCCCAACTTTTATTGACTTTGCCATAGAGCTGTCAGCCTATTAGAAGTTCCAATTGCCAAGCTGAAGATCTGCCCTCTTCAGCACCAGCAGGAACAGCAGAAAGCATAAATCCCTGCTCAGTCATTCCAGATTGCCAGCTGAGTTTCCCCAGTAAGAACTGATAGGCAAGAAATGGAGGAGTGACTACAGGGACAGAGCCAATAGAAAATGAAGAAGCCCCTCTTGCCACTTCAGCAGAATAGTTTTCCCTTTCTTCCATGTGCTTTAATGTCCAAAGACCACTGCTCAGGTAAATTTTGTGATCAGGAAACATTCACTAAGAACCCAAAAAAGAGAGAGCAGTAGAAACTCAGGGTTTTCTCAGGAGTGACAAAACAGGTACGGCATGCTTTAATTCTTAAGTTATTTGAGTCAAATACTGAAACTCTGATCAATAACAACATACTGATATTTTACTTTATTTCACAATTTTTTAGGTTTTATTTCACATGTGCTATCTCTGCATATTTAAAGAATATGGGGGCCATTTCAGTACATGTGTACAGTGTGTAATGGTCAGCCAGAGTAATGGGAAGTCAACCCTGGATACCTCAAAAATCTGTTTTAGCCATTTTGAAATATTCAGGAATGTCTTATCAAGTGTAGTCACCTTGTTGTGCTATAGAGCATGACAATAGTCCTGGTGTCCAGATTCAGTCCTGTCCTATTAACTGTCTTCTCTCCATCCTTCTTCCAAACTCTCCTCAGACTCTGTAGCCACTACTTGGCTTTCTAATTCTATGAGACCAGCTTTCCAGAGATTTCATACTATGATTCACATGGAAGAACTGCCATTGGCAATCAAGAAAAATCATTTTCAATGTTACCTATGAAGAAACCTAATAAGGAGAAGAGGCGTATAGACATTGTGATCAGAACATCTGGTAACGACAGGCATTAGAGCCGGATCACTGCGTGACAACTGAGTTGGTAATCACTGTCTGGGCCAGAGGGATATTTTTCACATTGCTTCACAGCATCGTTGCAAGGTAAACATTCGTTAATCTCCCCTGTTCTGGATGAATAACTTAGGCTCAAAGAAACAGATTAATTCACCCAAAGTCACATAACTAGTATGTTACAACAAAGCCCACACTCTCCTTTCTGGAGCATTTCAAAGCTAACTGGAAAGCATTCAAAGGGTATACAATCATAAATGGGGTGGAAAAAGTTCTTCAATATCAACCTATCTGTTGGGTCCTTTGTTTATCTCAAGGTAATCCTGATTTTAAAAGAGAGAAGGTGAGTAACTCAGAGTTCATTTAAGCAAAATTTCAGCTTCCATCTAGCTCCTCTATGGTATTTTTTGGATCCAGGCATCTCTTCCTACCTGAGCCCATTTCTGACTCTAGGTCATGACCTCCTTCTAGCCTTCTCATGGTGCTCACAGAGAGCTACTGAGTTAACTGTAAAGCCTCTTATACCGTATAAAAACCATGTAATATGGATCAACCTAAGCCAAACAAACAACCTGGTACCTTGAGTCTCAAACTATAATGATGGTTTGTTGTATTAGGAATTTGCTATGTCAGCAGTGCTGATCTTGGAATACAATAATCTTTGCATTAAATAACATCCATTATCCAATTGCCAACTGAAAACAGCATCTTTTAGCCTCTTGGAAAACAATAAAAAATGTTTTCATATCCGTGAAGTCGGCCCTTCTTCCCAGAGCTCCTGTAGAAAGTCCTTTGGCACAGCCAGCAGTGTGATCAGAGGCAGGAGAATGCAACAATCTCAGGGCTAGAGCTGAACAACACATTAATGGGTTTCTATTTTATCTCTCATTCTTGTTTTGTGCCACATTTAAGTATCTGGAGCAATCTGTATTTCTGTGTCATCACTTCTAATGTCTTGCACCACACTGCAGTATCCTGTGGCAATGTGCACTTCTGTTTCATCACTTCTAAATGGGAACAATTGTCCCCTTAATGAGGCTGAACACTATGTCCAAACTCAGCTGTTTGGGGTCACCTTGAAATCTTTAGTTAGAACAGTGCGGTAATATCTCCTTTTGTGTTTGATCCACTGAACTTTTTATACAATCACTCTTTAAATAATTGAATAAATTATATACACACTCATTTGTCTGTTTTGTGCCCCTCTTAGACTACAAGGTCCTCTTGAGTAGAAAATTCAAGGGTTCCTTGTCCTCCGTTTCATCCCTAAGATTTGGTAATCACTAAGCATCAATCATCAGTTATTGGTTGAAGAAATGTAACCATTGTCTTGTCTTTGTTGCCCAGAACCCTCTGTTTTCAATAGAAACGTAAATACAGAAGCTATTGTTCCTGACTAGTTCCTGATCAAAAAGATGGAGATTTCAGCTACTACAGAAGCCTACTTTGCAACCACAGACTATGACTATGGGGACTCCACCCCATGCAAAAAGGCTGCTGTAAGAGCCTTTGGGGCTGGACTTTTGCCCCCCCTGTACTCCCTGGTGTTCATTATTGGTGTGATAGGCAATGTGCTGGTGGTTCTGGTGCTCACACAGCATAGGAGGCTTCAAAGCATGACCAGCATCTACCTGTTGAACCTGGCGGTCTCTGATCTGATCTTCCTTTCAACTTTGCCTTTCTGGATTGACTACAAACTGAAAGACAACTGGATTTTTGGGGATGCCATGTGTAAGCTCCTCTCTGGGTTTTATTACCTTGGCTTGTACAGCCAGATCTTCTTTATCATCCTGCTGACGATTGACAGGTACTTAGCCATTGTCCATGCAGTGTTTGCCCTGAGAGCCCGGACTGTCACTTTTGGCATCATCACCAGTATTATCACCTGGGTCCTGGCCATCTTGGCTTCTATTCCTGGCTTATACTTTTTCAAAGCCCAGTGGGAGTTCACTCACCATACCTGCAGCCCTCATTTCCCTTATGAGAGCCTGAAGCAATGGAAGCAGTTTCAAGCTCTGAAGCTGAACTTCCTTGGGCTAATTTTGCCTCTGTTAGTCATGATCATCTGCTATGCGGGGATCATCAGCATTCTGCTCAAACGACCCAGTGAGAAGAAGGCCAAAGCTGTGCGTCTGATATTTGCTATTACATTTCTATTCTTCCTCCTCTGGACACCTTACAATCTGACTGTATTTGTTTCTGCTTTTCAAGATGTTCTTTTCACCAATCTGTGTGAGCAGAGCAAGCAGCTGGACCTGGCCATGCAAGTGACTGAAGTGCTTGCCTACACCCACTGCTGTGTCAACCCAATTATTTATGTCTTTGTGGGTGAGCGGTTCCGGAAGTACCTCAAGCAGTTGTGTCAAAGGCATGTGGCTATACCTCTGGCAAAGTGGCTGCCCTTCCTCTCTGTGGACCAACTAGAAAGGGCCAGTTCCATGACTCCATCCACAGGAGAACATGAGCTCTCTGCTGGCTTCTGATTCAGAGCCCTTAGTATAAACCAAGGTCTAAGAGAAAGAGAGTGAGGCAATAACATATAGCTCTCCAAGACAGATACTGACAGATGTCACAGTGAGGATTCACAATCTTGTAGGATCAGAGAGAAGCAGCTTAGTATAAGTTGCCTCTTTAATGAACATCTGTCTGTTAGAAAGGAGATAAATGAACAAAGTGGGACATTCCGGAGACTGGGATAATGGGTGCCAATGAATAGCTTGTGTCCAAGAAGAGTTAGGATCTGTGGCCATTAACATTAATAAACAAAGCCACTACTTTTACTGAACCCCATTCATTTTTTTTTATTTTTCTTTTTTGGTTTTCATGACAAGATTTCTCTGTGTAGCCTTGGCTGTCCTGCACTTGCTTTGTAGAGCAGGCTGCTGAACCCCACTCTTTAATGATGCAATGTTCTGAGAAAAAATTTAAGGTATTGTAATAAAAAAGAATTTGTATACTTGCATATTGACATGTATTGTAAAGCATAAGATGTTATGGCAAAAAAATTCAAACTGTAACAAACTAAAGTTTATTCAGTTATTTTAATGAATTAGCAAAGATAGAAATAGTTCACAGAATAAATGCAACAGCATTGACATGAAAATACTGATCACAAGGTAATAACTAGAAATATATAAGTTCTGTTGGCTGCTAAAAGTGAAGAAATATTGTTTCATTTTATTAATGAAAATACATAGTACAGGCCCCAATGTGAAAAAAAAAACAATTAGTGCAATATTTCTGGAAACAATTCAAAAAGCTTAAGATTACTAAAACGCTAAGTAGTCCAGTTTAGGGTAATATTAACAAATACCAGTAAAATAGCATATAGTTTAATAATTTCAAAAATATTAAATATCTTTCAATATGGTATATGATACAAACAGATATCTTTAAAAAATTTTATTGATCTGGAAATATAGTCATAATATTATTAAATTAGAATAGAAAATTTTAAAAAATGACAAAATGGCTCAGCTGGTAAAGTCAAGTTTGACAACCTGTGTGCAATTGTAAGAACCCATATGGTGAAAAAAATAAAATCAAATAACCCACATGGTGAAAGGAGAGAACTGACTCTAACAAGTAGTCCTCTGATCTCCATCTGTGCACACATAGGTAGACATGCACACAAAAAAAAGTGTAAAAAAATGTAGTATTCTTTTGCTCCATATTTTACATATGCAAAGAACAAAATAAAAAGGATACACCGATCCGTTTTTCTCTGCTATAGAAAAGTCTCCAAGGCCAGTACTATTTAAAGAATAAATGTTTACTTAGCTTGACACTCTGGACGCTCAGCATCATGTCCACCTCTGCTCGCTCCAGTGAGAGCTCCCTCAGTACATCACTGCACAGGGGAGACTTCATGACCAGGGCACAGGTGAGAAGGCAAAAATCACATGAAGTAGGAAGCTGGAGAGCTACCACCCAGGCTCCACTGAGAATGAGTAGTCCCTTCCAAGAATAATAGCCGTGATAACATAGTCACCTCCCTCTTGGCTTAGTGATGTTAAAGATCTCATCAGCCATACACTGAGAATCAAATCACCAGCATGAGTTTATAGATACAACTCCAAACCATATCAAAGAGAAAACACTCAGTGGTTATAGGTGTGGCAGGGTTTGATCCAACAGATGAGTAATCATATATGTAAGCCATCCTGGGATCTGAAACATACTTCTATCCCCTCAACAGCATGGCAGCTGTGACTCCGCTATCTTCTAAATCTCATACTAAATACCCACTTTGGGGGCTGGAAAGATGGCTTGGCAGTTAAAATTCTTTCTGCTCTTGCAGAGGATCAAAGTTTTGTTCTCAACATCCACATCAGGTAGCCCACAAACACCTGTAACTCCAGTTCCAGAGAACTGAACACCCTCTTCTGGCCTCTTCCACTGCCTTAATGCACATGGTACACAGACAGACAACTTGTAATTTATTTTAATTTAAAGAAATAAATAGCTATTCTTGCCTATGCTAATTTGGAACTGCACAGAAAGAAACTGCGGAGTAATGCTTATTTTCTTCTGTTCACTTTTCAACACTGTCTAACTTTCAACACAGCAATATCATAAGGAAAACCACTTTTGGCGAAGAGAAAAAAAAGAACTGAAGAATGAAAGCAAAGAAAGATGAAAGGAGAAAGTTGAAGAAAGAGGGAAGAGTTGAAATGACAAACAGGTGTTTCTTAAAAGAAAACAACACAATCATTCCAAGTTGAGGGTTTGATATGAGCAAATCCCAGAAGCATGTTACCCTTGGGTTATGACACAAAGTTTGGCATAATCATCACAGTGTATAGAGAAGCCAGGGTGCTAGGGAATGGAGGGGGAATGGGTTGAATAGCTTGATCATTAGCCAAGCAGGAAGTCATTCCGGGTTGACTCAGATCACACATTGAATGCAAGCTTTAAAACACAGGTGTTTACAATCAAAGCCTAGAGTTGGCGTTTTCACATCTCTGAGCCTTACTTTCCAAAAGGGTAATTAAAATAACAGTAGTTATAAAGACTTTTAACAGAGGTCTTGTCAAGTAGTGACAGGATCTCCAAGATTGCCCCTCCACACTCCTCCCACTGTTCACAATTCTCCCAGTTCCCCTGACTCTGCCTCCTCCCATTTTGTAACAATGTATTTAAAGCCATGCATGCCCGTAGCTGCATGTACATGCTAATAGCTATTTATTAAACACATCTGCTTTAGGCCTGTAAAGGAAGCTTAGGTTCATTCTTGTGAGTCAGTGTCACACATCTGTGGCTTCAGTTCCCTGCAATGCTCTGATGCCTTTAGGAAGCAGCACTTGATATCATCTGAGAGCCCATGAAGACAAATATTTTGCATAGGTTGTTTTTGGCATTTTCTTAATTTTATATTTGATTCCTGACAGTGGAAAAAATAAGCAAAGTCAAATGTCTTATCTCATTAATTAATTAAATGTGATAGATGAAACTAAACACATGCACAGAAAAGCTGCAGAGTCCATGGCTGTATAAACATGTAGGGAGATCTAGAAATCCCCAAGAGCTCCATATTTATTTGCAGTAGGAGTAGATAAACTGCTTCTTCCTTTCTGTCCATTCATTAAGAGAAAAAAGAAACAACCCTAAGGATGTTAGCTAAACAGATTAATATATTTCTAGAGGCAGGATGAAGTAGTTCAAAACTATCAACGTGACCTTTTCCACCTCCATGAGTTGGTTTTCAGTAGTAGTTTGTAACTGACTATGCTTAGAGTGTTTGTACCAGAGAGACTGACAATGCTACAAATCAGGATCATTTTTAGAATGACGGTTTCTTACCAGTGCCACATTATTTATAATATGCTCATTGAATGAAGATGTTATTATCAGTAATAACATAGAAAATCATTTCATAATACATGCGCAAAGATTAACTTGGATCTCACATCAAACACAAGAATTAACACAAAATGAGTCAGGTTTTGCTTGCTGTTGGAACCCTTTTCCTCCTGCTGGGTTGCCTAGTCCAGTCTTGATATGAAGGTTTGTGCCCAGTCCTATTGTAACTTGTTATGTCATGTTCAGTTGGTATCTTTGGGAGGCCAGCTTTTTCTAAGAGAAATGGAAAGAGAAATAGATCTGGGGGAGAGTGGAGATGTGGGGGGGGCTGGGACAAATGGAGGGATGGGAAACTGTGTTTAGGATGTAATGAATTATAGAAGAAGTTTTTTTTAAAAAGTCAAGATGGCTTAGATGTAAAAGTTAAACAATGAAACTTTTAGAAGAAATCATTCCAGTAGATTTCCAGGACTTTAGGCTAGACAAAGATTATATGGTGTGTGTGCAGGTTCAGGTTTGAGAAGGTGTGTGCATGTGCATAGAAGTCAAAGGACAATATCAGGTGTCATTTCTCAGGAGCCATGCACTTTATTTAGAGATAAGATCTCTGCTTGGTATGGAACTTGCAAATTAGACCAATGAGTCCCTGGAATTACAAGAGCATGCCCCTACACCTAGATTTTTTTAGGATGGCTGATGAAAACCAGACGCAGTTCCTCATGCTTTAAAAGCAAGTACTTCACAAGCTGAACCATATCCTGTGCCTTTAAATATTTATTAAAAATTTGTTAAGTAAACAAACAACAAAAACATGGTTCATAAATGGAAAAGAGAACTGTAATAAAAAGATTTTATCAAAATTAAATTTTTTCCATTTCAAAGATATTAAGAAAATTAAAAGACAGGAACAAAATATTTTCAAAATATAATCTGATATAAAACATACTCAGCATTCATAAAGAATTCACACAGCTCAGTAATAAGAAAATAGCCTACCCAAAACTATACAAAAAATATGAACACACATTTCACTCCAGAAAGTAGACAACTGTCTGCAGAAATATTAAAATATGTTCTTTGTTATTTCTTATTAGAGATAAAGTCACAAAAACACAGTCACATTGTTTTTTATTCTCAATAGAATAACTATGAGAAATAAATGTTAACAAGGGTGTGGAGAAGCAAAATCTCACATACTTCTGGTGTTATAAAATGAGGCAGCCACTTTGGAAAGCAATTTATTTTTCCTGATGATGTTAAATATTAACTTAACAATTGCACTTCTCAATAAAAATCCAAGAGAAACAAAGCACCCTTCCCCCCAAAAAATGTGTGCATGACCATTGCTATAAATCAAAATGATCTATTTAGTTCTATCTATTTAGATAGATCTATCAACTGGTAAATAGATTAAAATATATATCTGTCTAATGGAGTTCTTTTTTAAGATTTTTAAAATTTTCTATGTATGAGTATTTGCCTTCATGTATATATGTACATCACAGATGTGCCTGGTGTCCATAGAGGCCAAAGACTGTGTCAAATTGCCCAGAACTGGAGTTACAGACTGTTGAGCTATCATGTAGGTGCTGGAAACCAAACCCAAGTCTTCTGCAAGAGTAGCATGTATACTATCTAGCAATAAAAATCGGCAAAATAAGCCAGGCATGGTGGCACACACCTTCAATCCCAGCACTAGGGCAAGCAGATCTTTGTACGTTCAAGGCCAGCCTGGTCTACAGAGTGAGTTCCAGAACATCCAGGGCTGTTACACAGAGAAAGCCTGTCTCAAAAAACAAAAAGAAAAAAAATAAATAAAGCAACAAAATAATGGCATCTTTTATGTGGTAGGACAGCCTCAGAAACATAATGCTATGTGAAAAGATTCAGCCTCATGAAACCACCTCTTACATGATTTCATTCATGTGCAAAGTCCTGAAGACAAACATAGAGACAGAAAGGAATTTAGCTTGAAACATCCTGATCTGGAAACACAGAGCAGCTGTGAAGAGTCTGGATGACCTTGTTAGAGGGATGGAAAAAACAAACTTGAGGGTGATAATCATACCAAGTAATATTAAAACCCTGTATCTTATAAATGAAATGAACATATTTTATGCAAAACATACCTCAATAATGTTGCTAAAATTTATGCAATTACAAACCTTTTATTTTTCAATGGTGTGCAGTGTGCATGTATGGCAATGCTCCCAGAAGCCTGAGGAAGATGCTGGGTCTCCAGGAACTGGAATTATAGGTAGTTGTAAATCTCTTGACATAGATACAGGGATACAAACTCAGGTATTAGGTAAGAGCAATACATGTTTTTAACACCAAGCCATCTCCCCATCCCATAAAATGTATGTGATTTTTATCCCTGAGGAACATTTGAAACTTGTAGCAAAGAACTGACAAAAGAAAAAAAATCTACTCTTTTAGTGTTCACTATTTAATTTTGTTTATAATAAGTACGCCCCATGTGATTGTCACATTTTATGCAGAACATTTCACCATAAAAACTTCATAAATAGTAGGCTATTGTATAATAGCCTTGTCTATTGTATAATATTCTAGTGCATCAACATCAATTATCTTCTGCCGGAGCCCGCCAGCAGAGCAGAACGGGGTTCTGAGTCGGGAGTGAGGATTGAAATTAATAATGTACACTACACATATTATGTTCCGAGAGGCTTCTGGCCACTTGCTCCTGGCTCCAATGAGCCTTGTACCCGAAAAGCCACGAGGCCAGCCAGCCTTCGTTATTTAAACAAACAGCTTACACAATGGGTTAATTTTTACAAGGAAGTGAGACAGAGTTGAGATTTCAAACAAGCTCTCCCACCTGCTGTCACTAAACAAAAGGCGAATGGACTTGCAAATCCTTTCCTGTCTCCAAGGGAAGGCCTGGAAAAAGCCTGTCACGCTGAGACTTGAATGACAAACAGCCACCAAAAGCAGCTTTGACTCAGCCCACGACAATCATCTTCCTAAGAAATCCCAGAACTTAAAATACAGAATCTTTTGCCAAACTACCAGGACTCAGATCTCTCAGACTACAAAATTTTAATGTCCCCAGTGTTGCTGGTAAACTTCCAGGGATGCTGTATAACTTCCAATACCAGGGTCTTCTGTTCTATTATGTCCTGTGCAGAGAAACAAACACCACCCCCTCCTAATTCCTCTGTATGCATCTTCACAATACTTAATCTGAAAAAGATTCCTTTTGGGTATATGCCCAGGAATGGTAGAGCTGGATCTTAAGGTAGTGCTATTCCCAATTTTCTGAGAAAGTGCCAGATTGATTTCCAAAGTGGTTGTACAAGTTTGCACTCCCAGCAACAATGGAAGAAGGTTCCCCTTTCTCCACATCTTCTCCAGCATGTGTTGTCACTTGAGTTTTTTATCTTAGCCATTCTCATTGGTGTAAAATGACATTTGCTCAACTATGTTCATAGTAGCTTTATCTGTAATAGCCAGAATCTGCAAACAACCCAGATGCCCCTTAACAAAGGAATTGATACAGAAATTGTGGTACATTTACACAACAGAATACTACTCAGCTACTGAAAATAAGGAAATGGCAGGCAAATGGATATAACTAGAAAAGATCATCCTGCATGAGGTAATCCAGAAACAGAAAGTCAGGGTGTACCTTACTTATAAGTGAATATTAGTCAGATAATATCATCTACAGACCAGAAAAGGCTAAACACTAAGGAGGATCTTAGGGAAGATGCTTAAATCTTATTCAGAATAGACACCAGAAGCGGTAGAAGAGAGGAAACAGAATGGGAGCCTACTATAAAGGGTCTTCTGAAAGGCTCCCCCCAACAAGAATTAAAGCAGTTGCTGAGACTCACAACCAAACTTTGGGCAGAATGCAGGGAATCTTACAGAAGAAGAGGAGGGTAGGGATAGAGGGACATGGAGAGGACAGGAGCCCTATAAGGAGACCAACAAAACTAAAGGATCTGAGCCCAGAGATCCCTGAGAGACTAATGCACCAACCAAGGACCATGCATGGAGAGGACCTAGACCCCCTGCTCAGATGTGACAGATTGGCAGCTCAGCCTCCATGTAGATCTCCAATTAAGGAGAACAGAGGCAGCCTCTGTCATGAACTCGGTTGCCTGCTCTTTGATCATTTGCCCCTAGTGATGTGACCTTGCCAGGCCATTGAGGAGGAGGATCCAGGGAGTCCTGATGAGACTTGACAAACTATGGGCAAATGGCAATAGTGGAAATTCCCCCTTTCAGTGGACTCGGGGGAGGGGATGAAGGGAAGAGGGAGGGAGGATGGGCCTGGGGAGAGTTGAGGGAGGGGACTTCAATTGAGATATACAATGAATAAATTGTAAAAATAAATAAATAGAAAGAAAGAAAGCTCACAATTAAAAAAAGTGAACACTTTCACAGTTGGTCTCACATATGTTTGGTCAAGTAAAACTGGAGTCATCACCTACTGAATAAAGAATTCATGTGGGAGTTTCTCTTTGATAAGCATAAGTAACAGCATAACCACTTAAGAGCTTTTCAGAGCTTTAGGTTATATATTTGTTTCCATCTGATGTGTTTTGGGGTTTTTTGCAGGTAGCTTTTAGAAAATAGTTCTATCTTCTCCTTATTAAAAGGATAAAGTTGATATTCCTCGAGAGATTTCTTTCTTGGACACCTCACTCTCAGATACGCTGTAGTAGAACAGTTGTTGCACCAACAACAGAGCAAATGTGTACACAGCGTTAAACTGCTGCAGTCTGGTCATCTGACATGTCTTACAGCAGTGCTGTGGGTTACTTTCTTATTCACCATTACAGTTGAATACTTTGCACTCCATACACTGTCATAAACCCTACATCTCTGTTGTCTGTAACCACCAATATGGCCTTATGTCATCCTTGTGCTGACAGCCATTAACAGTATACTTAAGAACAATCACCTTCCGCCTGGATGAAAATGTCCTCTTAGAAAGACACTGTAGTTGGCTAAGTAATGGCCTGCACAAATAACCGGGCCTCAACTACAGATAGCAGAAGGGACTTTGCAGATTGGATTAAGCCAAGACTCTTGAAAAGAATATGTTGTCCTAGTAGGTTTTAAATACATAGCAAAAGTATCAAAAAGAAGGTAGAGGAAGATTGAATTACTGACTAGGAAAAGGCAAAGCAACACCAAAATCCACAGGTAAGGAATTCTGCCAGCCAAGAACAACTGAAAAAAAAAAAAAAAAAGGACAAATTTGCTATGACATCAATAGAGGAAGCCAGGTCTTTTCACCCCAGTAAGAGTCATTTTGAGACCTCTGACATCCACACTGTAGAATATTAAATGTGTGAAAGTTTTATAGTGGCTACAGGACATTTATATAGACACCATGGTCTACGGTAGTTGCTATTCCTTCCTTTTCCATGTAGACTCCAGATTCCCAAATGTCTTCACAGTATCTATTTTGTTCTTATTAATTTGTTTTGTTTTTCAGACATGTTCTTACTGTGTAGCTCAAGCTATCCTTAAGTTTGTTATGTAGCCTTGTTTGGCCTCAAACTCACAGTGGTTTCAAGTGCAGGGATTATAGGCATCGACTCAAGTTTGGTTATATTTTTCATATTTAAAAACTCATCTCAAGAATAACTTTATAACCACTAGGATGTTGCAAGAATACAGTCACTTGCAGTTTTTCAGTTCCACATTTTACCTCTCACAAAAGCTTAAGAGGTCTACAGAAGGTTATTTTCCAGGTCAGGAATCCCTCCCTATGGTAAGCCAAAAGAAGGTCATTGCTCCTCTGTGTTACTCTAGCAGCTAGGAATTTGCCTTCTTCCAATAATTCTCAAGGCTAGTCTTCACTTATTCTAGACTGCCCAACCTTGGACCAACCTACAACATGAGAACTGGGCAGCAGACAGTAAATACAAAGAACATCGGGGAAGCTGAAGATTAACCCTTTGTCTGCTGTGTGATGATGTGGGCTGTTGGGGGTTGCATCACAGCCGATTTTGGCAGCTGCTTTGAAATTCAAGTCTCAGCGAGGAAGACAGGCTTCTCTACCAGGCCTTTCCCCCCGGAGTCAGGGAAGAATTTGCAAGTCCATCCGCCTTTTGTTTTGTGACAGCAGGTGGGAGAGCTTGTTAATTTCACAACTCTGCCTCACCTCCTTGTGAAGTTAACCCATTGTATAAACTGTGTTGTATAAATAAAGCTAGGCTACCTGGTGGTGCCGCTTTTCGCTTTTCGGGTGCAGGGCGCATTGGCACTAAGAGCAGACTGCCAAAGGCCTCTGGAAACATAATATGTGTTGTGTATTTTATTAATTTTAATCCTCACTCCCAACTCAGGAACCCCGTTCTGCTCTGCTGGCGGGCTCCGGCAGTGGGCAAGGAGAAGATGACCTCCTTCCACTTTTTTTTTTCTTTTTCTTTTCTTTAGTGGGAGATTGCAAGGGCAGAAGGTACATATGAAGAGATTGCGGGATGAGTGTGATTGGGGTGCATGATTAGAATTTCACAATAAAAAGTTAAAATTTAAAAAAGAGTAGTAACTAATATACTGTTCCAGAATCAGAATAATAGAGATGGAGTATCTTTATTTTTTAACACTTTAAAAATCCCAAGTTACTTTTGTCATACCATTTTGATTGGGAACCATTTTTCTTGATCAGTGATTGACAACCAAAAGCAGCTTTGGCAATGTTAGTAGTATCTAATGCACATATGCTGGTAAGCATCTTGTAATTCAAAGGACAGGGCCCTAGAACAAAGATTCTCTGGCTCAAAACATCAGTGTAGCTGAAGTTGAGAAACTATGTCTTGGGCTAGAGAGATGGCTTGCCATTAAAAGCAAGGCTCACAACTAATAATATAAGAGAAACTATGTCTTAACAGGGCCACACACTTCTTTGTCTTGGCTACTGGCATAGGCTTAATGAACTAAGTTGGGTTCACTGAAACTGATACAAACATGGCTTCAACATATAATCCAATAGAATCTTATTTATCATTCATTCAGAATATGCTGTTAGGCCTCTCAGTGCCAAACACAATTTGTTTTTTGCTAGTGTCTGCACTAAAGAGAGAGGGTAAGAAAAAAATTAAAATTGAGTTTTTCTTTATTCAGCAATGTAAAAAGATCACATTTGATACAAAATTGAGTTAATAATATTGTTTTTATATTATTCATGTAATTAAGCCTCATTTCAAAGTAGTATATAATTGTTATTGTCAACCTTAACCTCTGATCTCACTGAAAGGTTGGATTCATTAGAGTTGCTATAATAAGGATATTCCCATTAGGCTGTGAAGATTTTAGACACTAATAAACCTAACCCCCTCCCAAAGGGATCAACCCCTATATCCATAAGCAATGAGAAGCCACTAAGTGAAATGAGGTTGCCAGATTCTATGTGTAGTACTAGTTATATATGTTTTCTAACTGGTTGTTGGTCTCATTGAGATGTAACTTATCCATAGGGTTTCTTTGATTCTTAAGTATTGGGTACCCAAGTCACTTATTTTCTAAGCCCAGAAATAATCAGGTCCTTGTATTCAGTTTTCTAGCAAAGTGTCTCATAGTTGACTTAATTGACTATCGGTCTTTCCCCCTAAGCAGCTGGTCACAAAATGGTTTCCTTTTAACTGCTATCCATCATAGTTCTTACTTTCTGGTTCTTTCATATGGCTAATTCATGAACAAAAGTATTAATTTACTTTCTTTCCTCTTAAATTGATCTGTTAGTCTTGGTTCAGTGGTCTGGTCTGTGAAGATTTTTCTGAACCTTCCCTCACCTTTGCCATTTATCTCTGCATTAGTGTTCCACCTGTTTTCCTTCTCAAAATTGATAGTATATGATACATGGTACAGTATTTTGCAAAGGACTATAAAATAATTACTATAAGAGAACTACAAATTAGAAAGCATTGTTAAGCCTTATTTATTTTTCTGATAAAGCTAAATGTCAATACCTTAGAAATGAAAGTAGCACAAAAAGTTCACTGGAAACCATTGCTTAGGAGTGGTTGAACACAAAGTTGGTCGAAGGCCATGATGTCTGAGATGTTCTCATATGAGCATATATCTGTATAAAAGGCAAAAAAAAAAAAAAAAAAAAAAAAAAAACCAGGAGGATTCTGCATGGATCATTAAGAAAGAATGCCTAGAGAACAGAACCATCTACACTTTAAAAAAGCAGGAATGGAAGAGTTGTTGGGTTTTTTTGTTGTTTGTTTGTTTGTTTTGTATGCATTTTAACTTCTTCCACAGAGTTGATCTTTGAAATGCTATTTGAATGGCATTGCTTTTTGTCTGAATGTTCCTTGGAAAGAAGCTTATGTTTTAGGTCCTGTGAAGTGAAGGAGAAAATGCCCTTCAAAGAGCAAGTAGCATTAGTAAAAGCCAGATGTTGAAGAAATCCAGACAGTGGAGGAAATCAAGTAACATTTAAAGACTAAGCTTAGGCACATAGGTGTCCAGCAGGAGTCAGCAGGATGGCCTAGGCTGAAAAGCACACTTATTGTACTATGCCCATGATACTACTGGGAGATGTGCAGGTAGAAGTGCCAGTGGATGCAAAGATGTGGAAGTGAAAAATAACTGGTCTCACTGAAGGAACTGAAAGTAGCCAACAAGGTCAGAAACACAGCATAGGTTGAATGACCACAAAGAGGGAGGAGACTTGAGCGGTCAGAAAGCACCAGACCACAACACACTTAAAAGCCACATTTAGCTTTGCACCAAACTCAATCAGCAAATGAATCAAATTTAGGAATGATATAATCCGATTTCAAGTGTAGAATGATCACTCTGGATGAAAAACAAAAAGTATTAAGAGGAGGTAATGGAGGATATATCTATCAAAAGAAGGTGTATACTCTGAGAGATGAAATAGTAACAACTCAATCTGGAAAACTGGCAATGAGGAGAGAGGCAACCAGGAAGGCATTCAGAAGAAAGAGTTACAAAAACTGTGTGATTAGAAAAGTATGGGCAGAAATACCAGCTACCTGTTCCTGTCATTTTACTGGAGGACATTGTTATGGGCTGAGGTGGTGAGCCCATGGTGCAGAACATTGTACTGAACTAGGTTCCAGATGCACCATACTTGCTCATCCATACCTAGACATGTGCTTCCAAACTATCTTCTAAATTTCAGCATTTGGTAACCAGATGGCCTCAAATAAAATTTAAGTTTCTTGCTCTTGGAGAACCAGAACATTGGGGCACCGTAAGTTTGTAATCACCAGTGGTCAACAGACCACACCTCAAATCTGTCTCTTGGCCTTTGTTGTAACAGCCTGGAGATAATAATAATTTTAGAAAACAAAACAAACAAAAAAAACATACAACAGAAATCATATGTGCCCCAATAATCCTGTATTCACTTTCTGTTTCTTTACAGAAAAGGTTTGCCAAGCAGGCTCTGAGCATGGATCTGCCTTTCAGAGGGGCACGTCCTCTGGCTCCTTGGGTCATCCAGCACCTGCTTTTTCCAAGCGTGCCTTGCTGGAGCTCACTATTCTCAATCCCAACTTAGAACAGCAAGATGAGAAAGGGCCAAGACAAGACAAGCAAAACTTTTAGGAAAAGGCAAACATAAATCAGTGAAAGAACAGAGAAGTGGTGGAAAACAAAGAGAGGACTATTTATTGTTGTCTGAGGTACAAAAGTAAATATTTCAGGAGACAATTGCAGGTTCAGGGTCTTTTTTGAAAGACAATTCAACATGGTAGCTTGCAATTAGTTTAAATAAAATAATAAGATCCAAGTCACCAATAATTCGTTAGTTTCCCATTAAGCAATTTAGCAAAGAGCAAACACAGTTTGGAGTTTTCTACTTCGTGTTTCCTGTGTCTTTTGTCCTCTGTTGGATGAGTCTCTGTGCTTGCCTGAGGCTGTTTTGTGAATCTTTCCCCTTGCCTGTGTCTGACTGTTATGTGACTGTGTCTCTAATAAGGACTTTGCTCTGCATTTATTGAACAACACAGAAAGCATCTTATGGTGAAGGAATGAATTATACTTTACAGAAGTTTAACAGAGTTTTAAAAAAAATTAAGTCACTGATTCCAACTGGCCCTGGCAGACTCATAAAACAAACAGTACCACAAACATCATTGTTTATCATGCATTATTTACCAAGGAAAAATGTTATGTTGAAACATTTAAGAAGTATTTCAATCTCTATTTTTGCTGCTTTCAGCAAATGATTATTAGAACTCAGATGCATTACTCTGGGTCAGGAACATGGGACAGTACGTAACTTAAGAATACAGTTATGCATTATCTTGGGTTGTAAAGGTTTAATTATATGGGAAATACATAGCAAGCAATTGTTACAATGTTCTCTTAAAGACTGGTTAAACAAACAGGCTGAGAACACAGTAGAATAGCAGTCTTAAATCTTAAGTGACCTCAAAGTATATTATGACCTCTGACTGTGAGATCCCCCAAAAGTTTCATTCTCTTAGAGTTATTTTCATAATATTGCATCTCCACAGTGGCTCTTACCTCTAATCGCAGCACTCATGAGTCTAAGGCAAGATTGCCATGAGCGTAAGGCCATGTTGGCCTACACAGTGAGCTCCAGGCAAGCCTGGTATAAGACCTAAACAACAAAAGCAAAAACAAGAGCCCTTCATCAAATCTCATGTTTAAACTAATACACTTTAATAAGTGTTTTTAAAAAGTACTCCATCTGTTTTTTGTTTTTGTTTTGAAAGATTCTTGCTATGATTCTTCCAGGCTAGACTGAACCTCTTGGAGAACTTCCTGCTACAACCTCCCAAGTACTGGAATTTGGGTATTTCTGATGCACCAAGCTGTGACTTGAATTTTTTTAATATAAAACTATTAAGGTTAACTAACCATTGTGGGTTGTGTAGCAATTTTGAAAGTTCATCTTAAACAGCAAACCAGTTGATTCAAGGGTACCATGAAAGTCAAACTCAGTACAGAATTCTGAACCCACCCTGTAATGTGAGGCAAGAAAGTGAAGGGTACCCTTGAAGCTGGATGCCTGTTTCATTAAGCCTGCAGATACCATAGTCTCTATGGGGCCTTGGGCACCTACTTTGCCTCCTCTTAGCTCTAGAGTTCTCTTTTGGAAAGCAAGTGTGAACAGTGCAGTTAGTTTTAGAGGAGACACAGCTGCAGGGAGGTTTAGACAGAGATGGTATGGGGCAGTCAGTAGAGACTGTTTTGTTTGTTAATTGGGGCAGTGGGGATGGGAGGGCTCAGTGCAATGTCTGGTCCTCAGCATAGCTTTATGACCAGCTTTGAGACTCAAGCAGATAATTTTCTTTTTCTGGGTTTCAGTTTCTTAACGTATGTCATGAAAACATTAAAGATAATGGCCTTTAATGCTCTTTCCAGCCCTGACATCTCTGAGGCCCAGGTCAGAAAGCTGCAAATCAGACAGCAGTAGTCATGAATAGCTGCTACTCAGTTATTCAATTTATTCCACGATAACTTGATTTAGTACAAGTTATACCAGCTTCAAAAATCTTTTACCTCAGCTGCTAAAGTCTTCTTTGTAATCCTCACCTCATTCATCTGACTAGCTTATAACATTTTTCATATCAATTGGCACTTTAAATAAAACACTGCAAGGTTTAATAGCTTAAAGTAAAACTAGATTTTATGGTGACTGGCTGGTTTTTTTCTACAAGGCATTGTCCAGGGTGCTAGGAGGATGGAAGACACACTGGCCTCCTTCACAGGACTGCCGAGAGTCACTGTCTGTCCAAGTGAGGCCTCAGCGGGGCTGCTGATCAGGAGCTCCCTCCTCTCCCTGTGTCTTCTAGACTGGACTTATTGCTAAAGCCTTAGCTCTCCAGAGGGAGCAGGTGAGGTAGAACACAGCAACTACCATGTTGTGGTTTTTAAAATGACAATCCCAACCATTTTATATTACCAATAAAGACTCAGGAGCCAGATGCTGGGGTGAAAACCTGCTAGCTCAGAGAGGCAGAGAAAACACCTAGCTTCCTCTGGGTGTTTTCTCAACTCAGGTCCAAATGGAAAAAACCCAAAAGGCTCACTAGGCGAAAAAAAACCCAAGGCCAAAGGCTTGTTAGCTCAAAGCCCAAAAAAGCCAGGGAGCCGAGGAGCTAAAGCCAGAGCTTGAGTTTAAAGTTTTTTTCTTCCAAGAGTACCATAGAAATATCAACTTTTTTTTTTTTTTGAGGAATGGAATTGCTATTTGACAATGATTCTGCTGGTCTTGTCCTTAACAAGTAAATAAGATTATGCACCACACTGAGCCTATGCTACACAGGAGTTAAAAGTTTTAAGTTTGTAAGAATAAGGACAAATCAGGTCTATGTTGTGATTTCAAAAAGTAGTTAGAAACAAAGCATTATGTTGAAAACACAACAAAGAAACATTTACTCTTAAACTTTTACAACTCTCCAACAAGAAACATTCAGGAGTAGAGAAGTAGTTGTACCCTGCTTGTTGTCAACCCTCGGTTAATATTTGTTGACATAGCTACTGAAAGGTTGAAACAATGAAAAAGCAGCTACCCACTTGCTAAAATATTATTCCCCAAATGAAGCCATCAGTTCCGTAGAGAAACAGAGCACAAGTTGTAAGAGTTAGTGAGCACCAGACACGTAATTTTTTAGCACCTCTTATAGACTCAGGTACAGACATTGGTTCAACCAATGTTCTCTAATGCTTTCTAGCTTAGGATTATGATTGCAGGTTTGGGAAAACAACTTTAATACAAAAAACTACTACCTTCTAGAACTGCAAATGCCACCAACACTCATGGGTATCAGGAGTGCAGAGCACAAAAAAGAATCATGAATGACATTAGATTTAAGAAGCATCTTAATTGTTTTAGAACATTTTGACTTCCCTTAAAGACAATCCTTTTCTACAAGAAGAAATAAAAAGAAAGCAATATGTTTAAAAAAATGTTTTTTTTTCTATTTGTCCATACTCAAGTCTTTGACTCAAAGTCCTTCCCTCCTCTTTAATCCCTGTCAGCTTGTCTCTTGTTCTGCCTCTTGACCTAGGGTCAACTTTATTAAATCCTGTATGCAGAAAGCTCTTGGATTAATGGTGTGTAGAAGGGCTGGGTGAACCACACCATAATCACTTGTTTACAATAAAAAATTCTTGGATTCAAAGTGTGTGATAGAGATCAACCACACCAAACAAGAAACAGGGTTTTCCTCTCTTCCACCACTTCTGGTGTTTGTCTTGTTTGCTATTCTGAATGCACCCTCCCCAGGATCCTCCTTGTTGTTTAGCTTCTTTAGGTATGTAGATTTTAGCATGGCTATCCTATATTACATGGCTAATATCCACTTATAATTGAGTATATACCATGTGTGTCTGTTTCTGGATTAACTGACTCAGGATGATCTTCTCTAGTTCCATCAATTGTCCTGCAAATTTCATGATTTCCTTGTTTGTAATAGCTGAGTAGTATTCCACTGTGTAAATGTGCCACAATTTCTGTATCCATTCCTCTGGTGAGAGACATCTAGGTTGTTTCCCAGTTCTGGCTATTACAAATAAAGCTGTTATGAACATAGTTGAGCAAGTGTCCTTGTTGAAAGGTAGATCATCTTTTGGGTATATGCCCAGGAGTGGTATAGCTGGATCTTGAGGTAGTGCTATTCCCAATTTTCTGAGAAAGTGCCAGATTGCTTTCCAAAGTGGTGGTACAAGTTAGAACTCTCACCAGCAATGGAGGAGGGTTCCCTTTTCTCCACAGCCTCTCCAGCATGTGTTGTCACTTGAGTTTTTTATCTTCGCCATGCTGGTCCATGTAAGATGGGCCTACTATAGAGGGTCCTCTGAAAGGCTCCACCCAACAAGGGATTGAAACAGATGCTGAGACCCACAGCCAAACTTTGGGCTTTTTATGAAAGAGGAAGGGGAGGAGATAGAAGGACATGGAGGAAATAGGAGCCCCACAAGGAGACCAACAAAGCTAAAACATCTCAGCCCAGGGGGTTCTGCAGAGACTGATGCACTAACCAAGGACCATGCATGAAGAGGACGTAGACCCCCTGCTCAGATGTAGCTCTCAATTTCCAAGTGGGTGCCCAAATAATGGGAGCAGAGGCTGCCTCTGTCTTGAACTCTGTTGCCTGCTCTTTGATCACTTGCCAGGCAGGCCACAGAGGAAGTGGATCCAAGCAGTCATAATGAGACTTGATAATCTATGGGCAGATGGTAGAGAAGGAGAATTCCCTCTTTCAGTAAACTAAGGGAAAGGGATAGGAGGGAAAAGGGAGGGAGTATGGGACCAGGGGAGTTGAGGGCTTCAATCGGGATATATAATTAATAAATTGTAAATAAATAAATAAATAAATAGGAAGATAGATAAATAAATAGATAAATATGGAACCTCACGAAGCTGAAAAGCTTCTGTAAAGCAAAGGACACTGTCATCCAAATGAAACGGGATATTTAATTAATAAATTGTAAATAAATAAATAGGAAGATAGATAAATAAATAGA
>CM053749.1:253262-303669 GCA_028658305.1 Pachyuromys duprasi
TGTTGGTGGACTTGGAGGGGGCGGGGAGGAGAGAGATGAGGGAGGGAGTGGGAGGGTGGAAGGGAATGAGGGAGGAGGCTATGCCTGGGATGCAAAGTACCTAACCTGTGATTGATATAAAAATAAATAAATTAATAAAAAAATTGGAAAAAATAAATAGATAAATAAAAGAAACAGGGTTTTACAGTTCACAATTTTGGGGTTCACAATGGAATCAAATATCCTGCAACACTGCTGGGCTAGGACTTAGGTTTGGAAGTACCAGTGCATCCATACTATCCTTTACCATAGCAGCTTGGCACCAGTCCAATAAAGAGGAAATGGAAAACATAACCAATCCTTTTATGCAGACAGGGGAGACAAATGGAACTGACGGGTATTGTGGAATACTGTCCTCCAGGCAGGACACTCTGTTTGTTCTCTTGAACTCTCAGCAGATGTGATCACCCACAGGAAAGCTGCACAAGGTTGACCCCATTAGTTAATGGGAAGAGGAGTTGAGAAAGCTCTGTCCTTCCTTCGTGACTTATAGGCAGTTAATAGTTGCTGAAAGAATTTTTTCTTCAGTAATGTTGTCTACCTATAAGTTGTCTATGTTCCTGCCAATAACTCCTAACCTATGCACCTGTAAATAGCCCCAGTTAAACGCACTGAATTACCCAGTTACTTTTGGACAGAATCATTTCTTAGTTTCTAAGGTTGTTTCCTTATTTGCAGTGAATAGACATTTGTTCATATCACCTCAGAAAATGTTCACTAAACAAGGGTGTCCATCCTTGGAAATGATCCATCACAAAGTACAAATTCATCATCTATATAGTTTTATCAACTCATGGTTCCAGAAGGTTCTAGAAAGGTTCCACAGGACTGCCCATCTAAGGCATCCTACTTGAACAGGTTAAAAAAAAAAACTCATGAGTACTTAATAAGTTTGAGTTCTTGCATCCTAATGTAGGAGGGCTCTGAAGGGGTTTTTTGGTTGTCACTACTCTGTTCTAGCACATGATCACCATTGAAGCCTTGACTGTGATAATAAGGTAAGGTCCTCAATGTTTGGATTCTGTCTAGATCCCTCCAGCAGGTCACACGCTAGCCTTCAAGACTAACTACTTCAATGCACATATGCTCTGCAGTCATCCCAAGACACAGCCCCTGCTGAAGTTGCTGGAGAACCCACCCCACATCCTACAGTCCAGCTTTTGAATGTAGTTTAAGCTGTCTTTGTTCTCACATGTTATCTTCCTGAGATGTTTTAGAGTAAGTTTCAAAGATTTTCCCCATAACAACTTCCTCAAAACTTCAGTGCACATTTACTTAAATACAAGTATCTTCTCATGCACAGTCACAAAATAATGGTTAAACCTAGGATATCTAGCTTCCAACTTAAGCTCTGGTCCAAAGTCTATGTCCACCTCTTGCTAGTGCCCTGAAACTGTCCTCCATAAACTCTCTCTTGCCATGTCTAACTTGAGTGGGGACCTTCTATTCCATCCCTCCGTCAAGCTCCCTAGTCCCTCTGTCAAGCTCTTTTTTCCCTCCAGTTTCTCCATCAGGCTCTATTGGCTCTCTATCAAGATCTCTAGGCCCTCCATGAAATTCTGCTTTCCTTCTCAAGCTTTCCTATCTCTACAACCCTTCTTTCCCTGGAGTAATCCTTGCTGGACCTGTTTCATGGAAAACCCAGGGATGATAGCAACCCTACATCTTTGCAAAACCTAGTTTCCATAGTCCTTCCTGAAGCATACATTTACCACTCTAGCAGGAAGCTTGCTGAACAATCAGGGGAAGTATTGTCTGGTATTTCTTATGACTTCTTTACATCCAGGAAAATATGTTTCTGGTAACTCCATGCTTGTTCCCCATTTATAGTAACCACATTTTCTCGTAAAACAACATGCCAATCATGATAAAAGAAACTTCTTGAAAATGAAGAGAACATAATGTGAATACGCCTTCTTTCTGTGTATAGGTCCAAGGATGTATTTTACATGGTAAAAGCTTTTGTGCTTTGTTATCATTCCTCTCTCTATCTCTTTCTCTCCCTCCCTCCCTCCCTCTGTCCCTCTCCTTCTTTCTCTTTCAGTTTATTTGTTTTTGTTTTTATGGGATAAGTGCCCACATTGTAGCTTAGGTTAACTTCCATTAACCAAGTAAGCCAAACTGGGCTAGAACTTGTAGCAATGTCTCTTTAAGGGCTGGGGTTACAGGCATAAGCCACCACACCTGGTCTTTTCATGATCTCTAAGATAAAGATTTCTCTGGTCACTCTCTATCTTTCACATGTAATCCTCAGGCTAAAATGCCCATGTAGTAGTGCACCATCTGACCACATCTCCTGGTATGTAACTCTTCCGCTACATGCAGAAGCAGAAGACTTCTTGCTATGGCATCCACCTGATGAGCCTTCCTTGAGTACATCTACCTCCCTCATGATCCTAGCCTCACCACCAAGCTAGTTATCCACTCATAGCTAACTCCAACAGCTGTTCTTACTCTGTAGTGTAGAATCATTCTTGGGTCTGCCTTCCCACTAGTCTGAGCATTTACTGTGTTTCATTTCTTTGTACCCAGTACCAGACACAGTGCAAAGAGGTACCCAAACATCTGAAGGTTAATACACAAGTATTAAGTCAAACCCTGCTTTCACATGAATTTCTCATGAAGACTTACTTACAAAGTCATTTTTCCAAGGCAAACTATGACAGCTGTCTGCATAGCTTTCTCCTTCTTCTTCCTCATCACCTCTGACTCTACTGGGTGTATCTCACATGCTAAATATGGATGTCAAATTTGGTTCAAATCCCACCACTCAAAGTTACTTTGTGATTTTGGCAAAAAGTGACTTTCCATTGTCAAATTTTTTAATTCAAATCTTCATCTTCCTCAAACTTCATCTACCCATGCTGCAAACCTGTCAAATCTTTGCCATCACCCTTTCTGACCTCAGTTTCCTAAAGTTCCTATTCTCAAATATCTCTTTACCTCACACAAACGTTTTTCTGTCCCATAGAGCACCTTCTAACAGCTCTGGTCCACTATTTTCCCTGAATTATCACCTTTTGTTGGTATGACTTAATTTTTTAATTTTTTTAAATTTGTTACAATTTATTCACTTTGTATCCTTCCTCATCCCCTCCCAATCCTGCCCTCCCTCCCTCTTCTCCTCCCATGCCCCTTCTCCAGTCCACTGATAGGGGAGGTCCTCCTCCCCTTCCATCTGACCCTAGCCTGTCAAGTCTCATCAGGACTATCTGCATTGTCTTTCTCTGTGGCCTGGTAAGGCTGCCACCCCCTCAACGGGAGGGAATCAAAGAGCTAGCCACTGAGTTCATGTCAGAGACAGCCCCTGTTTCCCTTACTATGGAGCCCATTTGGAGCTTGAGCTGCCATGGGCTACAAATATGCTCACTTATAAGTGAATATTAGACATATAATACAGTATAATCATACTAAAAGCTGTACACGTAAAGGAACTAAGCAAGAAGGAGGACCCTGGGTAAGATGTAGCCCACAACTTAGTTTTTTATCTGATCAAGCCACCAACATGCCAGTACCCTCCACTGACAGCCCGAGAGGCAGCACAGCTTCCTCTGCGCCACACCCTGCTTCCCCTAGCACACTTTTCCAGGAGAATGTAGTTTAGCTCTGTGTAACCATCGAATTTCTCTTGGCTTTGCCAAACCTGCTAGGGAAAGATGTGAAGACACCATAAATTCATGATATGTACTGTCTATGTGGTAGGAAACAGGCTGGGCTCTTCCTCCTTAGTGAAAGCTCAAGCAAACAGTAGTTGAGCTGCCAAAGTTTCTTAACATAATGTCCTGGGTTTTTAGGGCTTGGGAGGAAACAGCTGCCTGTTTGTCTGTATGATTTGAAACAATGTATCCCAGACTGACCTTAACTCTTCTGTAATTGAGGATGGCCTTAAACTCACTACATAGCTGAGGATGAATTTGAACTTCTGATTTTCAGGCCTTACCTTCCTGAGTGCTGAGATTACAGGCATGTACTAGCACATCTATTTTGTGCTGTGTTGGGAATCAAACTCATGATGTTGTGCGTGCTAGGCAAGCACTCTACTAACGAAACTACAATCCCAGCGCCATTCCAGGATTTTTGTGTGGTAAAATACACACAGAATTTACAATTTTAGGTATTTTCAAGAGTAGAGTTAAAAAATGCAACCCTCAGCGCCATACCTCTCCAGAACTTTCTTAGCCTTCCAACTGAAACTCCATTCCCTTTGAAAACTGCCTCTCTACCACTCCTCAGCTCCCTCATCCACCATGAAGCTGCTTGCTTCTGGGAATGTGAGACCTGTTCTTTGTGTTACTAGCTTGTCTTGCTCAGCATCATGTCCTGTGGTTTGCCTATTCTGAACTTGACGAGGAATTCTCTAATTTTATAAAACCTTGCGACTACAAAATGTAGGTGGGCGAAACCAAATGATAAACATACTTTCTGTATTCATGGGTTCCAACACTCAACAAAGGAGCCAGAGTGATGGCTCATCAGTTAAGAACACCTGCTGCTCTTGCAGAGGCTCTGATTTTCAGTTCCTATACCCATACCAGGCACTCACCACGTCCTCTTCTAGCTACTGAAGGAACCCACATGTATGTGGTCCACATATATACATTTAGGCAGAACACTGTATGTGTGTGTGTATGCATATAAAACTGTTGCATGAAACACAAAAAACTAAATTTTATTTCATCTAAATCAAAACTCTTTTACTTTTCCTCAGTTTGAGAGAAAATTTGTAAACCACATATCTGAAAATACCTATACATAAAACCTCTCAAAAGTTAATATTAGGGCTGAGAATGTGGCTCAGTGATAGAATACTTGTCTGGCATATGTACAGCTCTGGGTTCAATCCACAGCACCATAGAATAAAATATTTTTTAAGTTAAACATTTAAAAATCCAATTAGAAAACAAGAAAAATATATAAAAAGATATTTCACGAAAGAAGCCATAAAGGGGCTGGAAAGATGGCTCAACAGATAAAAGCACATCTGACACAGCCTGGCAACCGGAGTTCAGTCCTGGACCCCGTGGTGGAAGAAGAGAGCAAGCCGCAGAGTTGCCCTCGGACCTCTATGGAGAGGCACAGATGCACCTGTAGTCACATCATATGCACATGACAATAAATACAATTAAAAGTTTAAAATAAACAATAAAGATAGCCAGAAAGTACACTGAGAGATGTTTAGAAGCACCAGTCATTAGGAAAGTGCAGCTGCATTTTATATCTTGGGTCAACTTGTGCCAGTGAGAAGTAAAGTGTGAATAGCGTTCTGTGAAAAGAACTTTGACAATCTCTTTAAAAACTTAATGTGCAAATATCTTTTGACACAATAGCTGAAAACCTGGGCAATTGTCCCAGAGGAACAGAAACTTTCATTCACACAAAAAGCTGTGTATTATTTTGTATTTGTATTTTTATTTGTATTAGCCACAAACTGGAAGCCAGCCCTTAATGTCCTTCACCTGTAGATTTAGATAAAATCCAACCATAAAATGTCACCCAACAATCAGAAGGAATTGGTCCTGAGAAACACTACAATTTGGATGCATCTGAAGGTCAGAGTTGGGTTGGGGACAATCTCAAAACACGTTCTTATGATGTAATTTATAGAACAGTGCCACATGATAAAATATAGAGGTAGAAAATAAGCTGGTGGCTTCAGGGTTAGGGATGGAGGCTAGCGTATTTATCAACACTTGGCATAAGAAATCTATGTGATGCTGAAGTAACTCTGCGTCATGATCATGCTAATTACTAGAGTCTACAGGTGATTATAATGGCAAAGGACTGTAGAAATGGGAGTTCTCCATGCTTAGTATTCACTACTGAAAATCTTTATCTCAAACAGAACTGTCTCAAGTAAAAATCTGACTGTCCCTCTCTAATCCAAAATTCCTTCCAATTTGGCTAAATTCTACTTTTATTCCACAAAATGTTGTTAAGCACTTACTTTGCCTCAGAAACTATTCTAGATGTGGTAAACGGATTGCTAGATAAGTGAGACCTATTTGAACAGCAAAAAAGCAGTATCTTGCACTTCTTGGAGCTTATATTTTACTAGATAACAGGAAAAGAGGTAAAAATAACTGCTAGAAGACAAACCAGATTTAAGTCAGAGAACAGCAGAGAAGTGGCAAAATAGCATACTGTCTTTAACAATGATTTCTTCCTTCCTTCCTTCCTTTTTTCCTTCCTTCCTTTTCCTATCCTCACACATGCTTGGCAAGCACACTACCACTGAGATCAATCTTTAGCCCTCTTCTTGCTTTTTTTTTTAAGTCAAGTCTCGTCAAGTTATCCAAGCTGGTTGCCCATAATCCTCTAACAGCCTTTCCAATAACTGAGATACCAGACCTGGTATTTTATCCAAATTTGTCAGAGGGTACTTGTATAATTTAGACATGAAATATCACTCAAAAGTTCATGTGCTGAAGGATTAGTTCTAGCTAGTGGCACTAACAGGTGACTTAATTATGTGGGCTCTGACCTAATTAATGGATTAGTCCATAGTGAGTTCATAGATGAATGAGACATAGGGTCTGGCTAAGAGAAACTGGTCACTAAAACTGTATATTTGAAAGGTATGTTTTGTCCCTGGACCTTTCCTTTCTATCTCTCTACTTCCTGGTTACTATGAGATGAGCAATGTGTCACACTAGCCTCTTCCACCATGATGTTCTCATCATGGGCAAAAGAACTACAGAGCCAGTAACCGTGAACTAAAACTTCTAACACCACGATTCAGAACAAATCTTTCCTCCTTTTAAATTGTTTTGCTTGATTATTCATCCAGATGATAACAAGCTAACTAACTCTCTGTCTCACAATGTTGTGAAACAGGAAAGCACTAAGATGGCTCAGCAGCCCAGAGTATTGAGCTGCACTCATCCTCCTCTCCAAACAAAGTAACAGGTCATTCTAACCTTTAGCCCCCTAGGAAACTTTAATAACACCTTTTGTGTGTGTGCATGGGGCCAACACATCCTGAAATATATCAGAGAACTGAGGACAATGAATCAGTCTACCCTAAACTAGTTTTGGTTGTATACACAAAGAACCAAACTGCATCCTCTGAGTGATTTTTTTAGATAAGCCCTATATACCATCTTATTCTTATGCATACTTAGGCACATTTATGATTAAAATAAGCTACATCATGGTTAATGAAGTACAGTGGGCTTACATAGTTCAAGCCTGTCAATCTAAACAGAAAATCACTCTCACCCAATTCTTAACAATGAAGTCTTCCTTCTCCTAGACTCACAAAAGAAAAGCCCAGGTAATACCCGAGCATTCTTGGGCTGTATGCTCCCTAACAGTGTATGGGGCTTTGTACTTTCACTTTGTTTCTAAATAAAATCCCTTGCTCTGTTTGTGTACACATATTCAATTCTTTGAACAAAATGTAAGAACCTAAAAGACCAGCCCATGCAGAGAACTCCTTACCTCAGGAAAAATCAGTCAGAGACCTGAGAAAAAGAAGAAAAAGGCCATATATATGCCTGGAGGAAGAGCAATATAAATAAAGAAGCACTAGTGCAAAGGTTCTCAGGTAGAAAAACACGTGAAGAACAGCGAGGAGACAAATGTGGCATCAGGAGTGATCTTCAAGAGCCCTGAGTTCTCTGAATTGTCATTCTCTCTAGGGTGGTCTTTTTGTATTCACAGTTCTCAGAGTACTGAGTAGTTAATGCCAAACACTGACATGTGAACTTTTGTGGCCTCTCCCAAGCAGAAGCAAATGCTCTAGAATATTCTTTTGCTTCGCCTATCAGCCCAGTCATAGCACTGATGTTCCCAACTTCTCTGCCGAACTCTGAGTTTGGTTTGTATAGCACTGTTTTGCTTAGGGCAAAAAATGGCCTTTTTGAACTTAGAGAGTTTTTTGTCCAAATATACTTCATAAAAAAGATCAGCAATTCTATTTTAATAAATTAATAGAGATTCTTCTTTTTAGCTTTTGTTTTGTTTTGCTTTGTTTTGCTTTTTGAGACAGGGTTTCTCTGTGTAGCCCTGACTGTCCTGGAACTCACTCTGCAGACCAGGCTGAACTCTGAGGTCAGCCTGCCTCTGCCTCCCAATTGCTGGGATTAAGGATATGCACCACCACTGCCTGGTCAGACCTTTCTTCTTGTTATATGCTTTTTCCACACTCTATTTTCATCTGCATGTGTTCTTGTGCTGATCCAATGAAATTGGCTAAGACTGGATTATTCACTTATTTCAGCAAAAGTGTCTAGGTTGGAGATGTAGAAGTAGCTCAATTGATATTGTATTTGTCTAGCATGAAAATCTACCACAAACTGGATGCAGTGGCATAAGCCTATAATCTAAGCATTCAGTGGGTGAAGAGAGTGATCAAAAGTTCAGGGGTATCCTCAACTCTACACAGAAATGTGTGAAGCCAATCTAAGACACAAAAGACTTTGTCTCAAATAAATAAATTAAATAGATAGATAGATAGATAGATAGATAGATAGATAGATAGATAGATAGATAGGCAAGGAAGTAGACCAATAGTATGAGGGCAGGGTACATGGTGGGAGTGACCACTGGAGACAGAGAACACTGGAGACAGAGACAATGCCTAACAGCAAGTACATAAGAGTTATGATATACTCATATGTTGAACTATAATCATCATTAAAAACTTTTGGAGAATTGAAAACATGTGAAGAAATTCACAGAATACAATGCCAAGTGATAAAAATAGAAAACAGAAAGCTTCGTTTCAGCGCCACCAGAAGACCAGAAATACTTCACAATATAAGTGCTTCCTGCTGGCTTATGGGTGAAATTCTACTTCATTCTATTTTATTGTATTTCTCCAGCTTTCCTACTTAATTATATAAAAACAATTTTATAGTAATTTTCCAATGTTTCACACATTGGAAATGTGACGGCAAAATGGAGAAAGTTTGAGAATATAAAATACCCTCTATGGGAACCCTCCTCCATTGCTGCTGGGAATGTAAACTTGTATAACCACTTTGGAAGTCAATCTGGTGCTTTCTCAGACAATTAAGAATAGAGCTAACTCAAGATCCAGCTATACCACTCCTAGGCATATATCTAAAAGATACCCAAGTATACAACAAGGACATTTGCTCAACCGTGTTCATAGCAACTTTATTTGTAATAGCCAGAAGCTGGAAACAACCCAGATGTCCCTCAGTTGAGGAATGCATACAAAAATTATGGTACTTTTACACAATGGAATACTACTCAGCAACTAAAAATAAGAAAATCACGAAATTTGCAGGCAAATGGTGGGAACTAGAAAAGATCATCCCAAGTGAGGTATCCCAGAAGCAGAAAGACACACATGTTATATACTCACTTATAAGTGGATATTAGACATATAAAATAGGATAATCATACTAAAATCTGTACACCTAAAGAAGCTAAGCAAGAAGGAGGACCCTGGGCAAGATCCTCAATCCTCATTCAGAAAGGCAAACGGGATGGACATTGGAACAGGGAGAAAACAGGGAACAGGACAGGAGCCTACCACAGAAGGACTCTGAAAGATTCTACCCAGCAGGGTATCAAAACAGAGTTTGAGATTCATAGCCAAACTTTGGGCAGAGTGCAGGGAATCATATGAAAGAAGGGGGAGAGAGAAAGACCTGGAGCAGGAACTCCACAAGGAGAAAAAAAAATCTGGGCCCAGAGGTCTTTTCTGAGACTGATACTCCAACCAAGGACCATGCATGGAGATAACCTAGAAACCCTGCACAGATGTAGCCCATGGCAGCTTACTCTCCAAATGGGTTCCCTAGTAATAGGAACAGGGACTGTCTCTGACATGAACTCAGTGACCTGTTCTTTCATCACCTCCCCCTGGGTGTGTGTGTGGGGGGGTGTGTGCAGCCTTACCAGGCCACAGAGGAAGACAATGCAGCCAATCCTGATGAGGGTCAGATGGAAGGGGAGGAAGACCTCCCCTATCAATAGACTGGGGAAGAGGCATGGGTGGAGAAGAGGCAGGGAAGGTGGTATTAGGAGGGGATGATGGAGATGGCTACAGTTGGGATACAAAGTGAATAAACTGTAATTAATAAAATAAATAAATATTTCAAAAAGACCCTCTATAATCTCAAGATCAAAAGGATGCTCTTTACCAAAACATTGCTTTAAAATACCATTGCATAATAAACCAATACAAGGCTTAGTGATTCAACACTCAACTAGTTATTATCACTAATGGTTATGAAGGTCACCATTTGAGCCAAGTTAACTGGGCAGTTCTACGGTCTTTGTTGAGCCCACCCATGAAACACCATCTAGTCTCAGGCTAAGTGCAGCTATATGACTATTGGTGGGGTGATAGATATCATAGTCTTACCATCCTACAGGTATTTGACCTTATTGACAAGGTGGCATGATCCCAAAGGGATTATTTCCCTCTTTGACAGAGTCCCAAGATAAATTCCCATGGGTGATACGGACCTATCTTCTTTAGCGTTTACTCTTCAAAAATAATGACTCTCAAACCCTGAAAGCATTCCAGCTGGCAAGAAGCCTCTTTAGCTTTTACAAATATTTAAGTACAAGTCAATGGGCTAACAGAAGAATTCTGAAACAGCTATCTTCCCAGGGGAATGCTCCTAGAAAGAAAAGAGGAAGATTGCTTTCCATTTGTGTACTGGAAAATTCATTGTTTTAAATTTATCCTAGCACATGATGATGAGATAGCAGTGGATAAGGCATGAGCCTTATCTGTGGGAAATCCACAGCCATCAGGGTCCAGAAGGAATCACCTGGGATCAGGCAAGGCATTTTTCTTCAAGAGACAGAATAGAGGGTTGCTGTCCTAAGAAGCATCTGGCTCAGAAGGGCGGTGGGGGGCAGTTCTAGAATGCTCTAAGTATACTTTGGCAACATCTTTGAAGACATAGTCTGAAGCACTCTAGTTGGGAACTCAAGTATAAGAAGTATTTTGCCATATGTGAAACCCACACTAGCCAAGCTTTGATGTTTTTTCTTATGGGCTCAGAATATCCTTATTGGATGCCCTTCTTGACACCTAGGGAACAGTAAAACACTTATTTCAAGTAATGGAAAATTGCAAATATTTCCAGTTAACTTCTGCAAAGCACAGAGCTTGCCAGCCACCATCCCTCTTCACACTTCAAATCACAAGTATCTCTGAGGCCAGAGTGACATGAGCCATAAAAAAAAAAAAAAACAAACAAACATGCCTAGGACATACAGAACCCCTAGCCAAGAACAAGAGGCAGGTTGGCAGGAGAGGCATGAAGGAGAGGAAAACAATACAGCCACTCCTGATGAGACCTAATAGCCTAGGATCAGAAGGAAGGAAAAGAAGACCTCCCTTATCAGTGGACTTTGGGAGGGGCATTCGTGGAGAAGGAGGAGGAAGGGAGGAATAGGGGGGAAGAGGGGGCGCTACAGGGGGGATACAAAGTGAATGGGGTGTAATTAATAAAAAAAAGATTTAGATATGCTATATAAGACAACATCTTTAACAAAAATCACCAAATGTGGTGTCACAGGCCTATAACCATAACCACACTAGGCAGTGATAGAGCACTACAGAGGTGAAAGCAAGGGAATTAGAAGTGCAAGGCCATCCCAATCTACATAGTTAGCTCAAGTTCAGCCTGCATTACTTGTACTTGAGACTTTGTCTCCAACAGAAGAAAAAGATGAATGAAAAAAAGGGAGAGGAGAGTGTAAGAGGGAAAGGGAAAGAAGAAGAGAAGGCAAACACTCTTTCAGAAGCTCAAAGGACAAAAAAGAGCATCATGCTTTGCTATGCTTTGCTTTCAGTCAAAAGCAGAACTAGAGAATTAGCAGCATCAGCAGCTGTCTTCCCCACACTACAGATGGGAATGGGGAGGGGATGGAAAATGTGGACAGGAAAATGAGTGAGCAGATTCTGAAAAATGTTATTTAAATCCACAATTCTACTGCTGAATATTTCCCTCAAGTTTTTTCAACAGTAAAAGTTGAAAATACACCAAGAAACAACTTTTTTGAGCAAGTGAGATGGCTCAGTGGACAAAAGCTCTTTGCTATCAAGACTGATGACCCAAGCTCAAACTCTACAGTGGAAGAAAAGAACCTACTCCTACAAGTTATCCTCTGACCTACACACACACACAAACCATGATGCATACAAACACCCCCACAAACACACACCAATTTTTAAAAAAAGAAAATTTAGCACATATACCTTAGCAGTAATCAATAGCTCTCTAGCTGGACTTAACTGCTCAACAAGACAGCTCATACTTGGTACTGAAACCTAGCCAATACCTAGGGCTATTCAAATCTTAGATCTCAGAAAAAAAAAAAAAAAACAACAACAACCTACAACTACCACTTTACTAAACCAGCATAATCCCTAACTACATTATAAAGATTTGTCCTTATATACACAAATAAGTGTAGTTCTTACCTCTCATGAAGGAAACTTCTGTTCGCATCAAAAGGAGACCATTAACAGAAAACAACAGCCAATAAAAATGCAGAGTTGCAAAGTCCAGTACCAACTGATACATCTACAACTCCTGAACTAAGGCTCAGTGATCATTGCCAGAAGAGATATCACAAAGTGCCAAAGGAACAGTGTGATGCTGTTTCCTAGGAATGTTAGAAGCAACATCGATAAAGTACAACCAATATCACTACCTAGATGTGACCTGAGCAGACAGCAGCAGTGGATGTCCTCATGTGGGTGGGGAGGGGGAAATCCTATTAGGCCCCAAGCCTACTCAAAAAAATCTACAGGCGCTGGGTGTGGTGGTGCAAACCTTTAATCTCAGGACTGTGTAGTCAGAGGCAGGGGGATTTCTGTGAGTTTGAGACCAGCCTGGTCTACAGAGCAAGTAGAGGACAGCCAGGGCTCTGTTACACATAGAAACTGTTGCAAACACAAAACACAAAAACAAGCAAACAAAACTACAGACAACTAAGAAATGCTGAAAGTGAGAAAAACAGTCTTCCCCACGAATTGATTATCCAATACCAAATGTTGAGCTCTGAAAACATATACATAGAAGTAATGTTATACATACTAAGCAAGTTGTGTTTATGTACTTGGAATATGTGTGTGTGCTTATTTATATGTAACAATAATTAATGAAAAAAGAGGTCACGAATTTGAAAGAGAGCAAGGAAAAAACATATGGGAGAGTTTAGAGGGAGTATAGGAAAGAGAAAATGATGTAATTAGTTTATAATCTTGGAAAATAAAAGAAATAATTTTTTGAAAATTAAAGAAACTACTTTGTATATTATTTTTCTTCTTGTAATTTATGCACTTTACATCTCAATGGTAACCCCCTCCCTCATCTCCTCCCTATTCCACCCTCCCTCCTTCTTCCCCCCTATCTCTCTTTTCTAGTCCTCAGAAAGGGAGCCCTCCTCCCCTAGTATCTGATGACAGATTATGAAGTCTTATTAGGACTGCTTGCATTCTCTTCCTCTGTGGCCTGGATAGGCTGTCCTGCCAGGGGCTAGTGATCAAAGAACGGACATTAAAGTCCATGTCAGAGACAGCCCCTGCTCTTCTTACTAGGGAACCCACATGGAGACTGAGCTGCCTATTGGCAGCATTTGAGCAGGAGGTCTAGGTCCTCTCCATGCATGGTCCTTGGTTGGTGCATCAGTCTCTTACATACACACTTGCACCCAGATTTGTTGACTCTGTTGGTCTGCTTGTGGAGCTCCTGTCATCTCTGGGTCCTTATATCCGCCCCACCCCTTCTTTCATAAGGCTCCCTGAGCTCTGCTCAAAAGTTTGGCTGTGAGTCTTAGTATGTGCTTTGATCCCCAGCTGGGCGCACTCTTTCAGAGGAGATCTATGGAGGACTCCCATCCTGCTCCCTCTCTTCAACTGCTTTTACTGTCTATTCTATTTGCCCTTCTGAATGAGAATTAAGCATCTTTCATAGGGTCTTCCTTGTTCTTTAGCTTCTTTAGGTCTGTGGATTGTAGTATGGTTTTCCTCCACTTATAAGTGAGTATATACCGTGCATGTCTTTCTGAGACTAGGTTACCTCACTCAGGATGATCTTTTCCAGATCCATCCATTTGCCTGCAGATTTCATGATTTTCTTGTTTTTAATAGCTGAATAATATTCCATTGTGTAAAGGTGCCACAGATTCTTTATCCATTCTTCAGCTGAGGGACATCTAGGCTGCTCCCAGATTTTGGCTATTATAAATAAAGCTGCTATGAACATAGTTAAGCAAATGTCCTTGCTAAATGGTGGAGCAACTTTGGGGTATACGTCCAGGAATGGTATATCTGGGTCTTGAGGTAGTACTATTCCCAGTTTTCTGAGAAAGCACCAGATTGCTTTCCAAAGTGGTTATTCAAGTTTGCATTCCCTTGATGACTAAGTATGTTGAATATTTCTTTAAATGTTTTTCCATTATTTGATTTTTCCCTGTTGAGAATTCTGCTTAGCTCTATACCTCATTTTTAAATTGGATTAATTAATTATTAATTAATTGGTTTGTTGGTGTTTAATTTCTTGAGTTCTTTATATATTTTGTATATTAGCCCTCTGTCGAGTGTAGTGTTGGTGAAGATATTTTTTCCAGAATGTAGGCTGTCATTTTGTTCTGTTGACAGTGTCCTTTGCTTTACAGAAGCTTTTCAGTTTCATCAGGTCCCATTTATTGATTGTTTCTCTCAGAGCCTGAGCTGTTGGTGTTCTGTTCAGAAAGTTGTCTCCTGTTGCCAATGAGTTCAAGGCTGCCCCCTGCTTTATCTTCTAGTAGATTTAGGGTGTCTGGTTTTATGTTGAAGTCTTTGATCCACTTGGACTTGAGTTTTGTGCAGTGATAAACATGGATCTATTTGCATTTTTCTACATGTAGACATCCAGTTAGACCAACACCATTTGTTGAAATGCTATCTTCTTTCCATTGTATGGTTTGGGCTCCTTTGTGAAAAATTAAGTGTCCATAAGTGTGTGGATTTATTTCTGGGTCCTCAATTTGATTTATTTTTGGGTCCTCAATTTGATTCCATTCATTCACAGTCTGTTTCTGATGCCAGTACTATGCAGTTTGCATTACTGTTTGTTTATGGTACAGGGATGGAGATACCTCCGGAAAAATCATTTATTGCAAGGATTGTTTTAACTAGGATTGTTCTGAGTTTTTGTTTTTCCATATGAAGTTGAGAATTGTTCTTTCAAGGTCTAGAAAGAATTGTGTTAGTATTTTGATAGGTATTGCATTGAATCTGTATATTGCTTTTGGTAAGATGATCATTTTTACTATGTTGATCCTACTGATTGGGAACACGGGAAATCATCCCATCTTCTGATATCTTCTTCAATTTCTTTCTTCAGAGACTTGAAGTTTTTTTGTACAAGTCTTTTACTTGCTGGGTTAGAGTTGCACCAAGATACTTCATGTTTTTTGTGGCTCTTGTGAAGGGTGTTGTTTCCCTAATTTCTTTCTCAGCCTGTTTGTCTTTTTTGTACAGGAGAGCTACTGATTTTTTTCTTAATTTTGTATAGAGTCACTTCATGAAGGTGTTCATCAGCCATCAGAGTTCCCTGGTAGAATTTATTGGGTCATTTATGTGTACAATCAAATTATCTGAAAGTAGTGATAGCTTGACTTCTTCCATTCCAATTTGTATTCCCTTGATCTCTTTAGGTGTCTTACTGCTCTGGCTAGGACATCCAGTACTATATTGAAGAGATACAAAGAGAGGGCAGCCTTGTCTTGTCCATGATTTCAATGGACTTGATTTAAGTTTCTGTTTAGTTTGATGTTGGCTATAGGCTTGTTTAGGTGGGTGCCTTGTATCCCTGATCTCTCCAAGAATGAATGGGTGTTGGATTTTGTCAGATGCTTTTTTGGCACCTAAAGAGATTATTGTGTTTTTTTGTTGTGTTTTTTCCCGTTTGTTTATATGGTGTGTTACATTGATGGATTTCCATATATTGCACTATCCCTGCATGCCTGGGATAAAGCTTACTTGGTCATGGTGAATGACATTTTTGATGTGTTCTTGGATTTGGTTTGAGAGTATTTTATTGAGTATTTTTGCCTCACTGTTCATAAGAGAAATTGGTATGAAATGCTCTTTCTTTTTTGGGTCTTTGTGTGGCTTACGTATCAGGGTAACTGGGTCCTCATAGAATGAGTTTGGCAATATTCCTTCCATGGTAATTTGATAGCATACAAGGGGTTATTTAAATCTTCTTATATCTATAGAGGCTTGCTTAGTGACCTACTTGTGGTGAATTTTGAGAAGGTTCCACAAGGTGCTGAGAAAAAGGAATACTCTTTGTGTTTGGGTGGAAAATTCTGCAGATGTCTGTGAGGTTCATTTAATTCATGACATCTGTTACTGTCATTATTTCTCAGTTTAGTGTCTGTTTCATTGACCTGTATTTTGGTGAGAGTGAGGTGTTAAAGTCTCCCACTATTGATGTCTGGGGATCGAAATGTGGTTTAAGCTGTATTAATGTTTCTTTATAAATGTGTGTGCCCTTGTATTTATAGCATAGATGATCAGAATTGTGATGTCATATTGTTGGGATTTTCCTTTGATGAGTTTGAAATGTCCTTCCTCATCTCTTAGATTAATTTTGGTTGAAAGTCTATTTTATTAGATATTAGAATGGTTACTCCAGCTTGCTTCTTGGGTCCAGCTTGGGAAACCTTTTTCCAGCCCTTGAATATCAAATAACGTCTATCTAAGTGGTTGAGGTGTGTTTCTTGTATGCAGCAGAATGTTGGATCCTGTTTATGCATTCATTCTGTTAGTCTGTGTCTTTTTATTGGAAGGTTGAGTCCATCGATGTTGAGAGAGATTAATGACTGACTTTTAGTTCCTTTTATTTCATTGTTGGTTGTGGTAGTGTGTTTGTGTGCTTGTCTACTTTCAGTTTTGCTGTAGTGAAGTTATTTATTTTCTGTATTTTTCTGGCTGTAATAAACCTTCTTGAATGGAGTTTTCCTTCTAGTATCTTCTGTAGAGCTGGATTTGTGGATAGGTACTGTTTAAATTTGTTTTGTCATAGAATATCTTGTTTACAGGACCAAATTATATCAGGGCACAGGGGACTTTCATGAGACTGCTTCTCCAACCAAGGACCATATATGGATATAACCTAGAACCCCTGCTCAGATATAGCCCATAGTAACTCAGGATCCAAGTGGGTCGGGCACTATTTCTGACATGAACTCAATGGCTGGCTCATCAACCCTACCCTCCCCCCTGAGGGAGGAACAGCCTTGCTAGGCCACAGAAAAGGACATTGAAAAGGCAGCCAGTCCTGAAGAGACCTGATAAGCTAGGCTCAGATGGAAGGGGAAGAGGTCCTCCCTTATCAGTGGACTTGGAAAGGGGCATGGAGAAGATGATTGAGGGATGGTGGGATTGGGAGGGAATGAGGGATGAGGCTACAGCTGGGATACAAAGTACATAACCTGTGATTAATATTAAAAATAAATTTAAAAAAGAGTATTTTGTTTTCTCCATCAATTGTGATTGAAAGTTTTTCTGTGTATAGTAGTCTGGGTTGGCATATGTAGTCTCTTAGGGTTTGCAAGACATCTGCCCAGGCTCTCCTGGCTTTTGTGGTCTCTGCTAAAAAAATCAGGTGTGATTCTGATAAATAAATAAATGTTACTTGGCCTTTTTCCCTCACAGCTTTTAATATTTTTGCTTTGTTCTGTACATTTAGTATTTTGATTATGTGATGGAAGGATTTTTCTTTGCTGGTCTAATCTATTTGGTGTTCTGCAGGCCCTTTGTATACTTGCAGGCATCTCTTTTTTTTAATTGGGGAAATTTTCTTCTATGACTTTGTTGAAAATATTTTCTGGGCCTTGGAGCCTGAATCTTCTTTTTCCTCTGTTCCTCTAATTCTTATATTTCAACTTGTCATGGTGTCCTTGATTTCTTGGATGTTTTGTGTCTGGCATTTTTTTTTTAGATTTAACTTTTTCTTTGACAGATGTATTGATTTCTTCCACTGTATCTTCTAGACCTAATATTCTTTCCTCCGTCTCTTATATTCTGTTGGCGATGCTTACCTCTGTAGTTCCTGGTTTGTTTTTTGTGTTTTTTTTCTCTAAATTCTCTCTTTCCAGGATTGCCTCTATTTGTGCTTTTTTTTTTTGGTTGAACAAATGTCCTTGTTGTGTACCTGAGCATCTTTTGGATATATGCCTAAGAGTGGTATAGCTGGATCTTGAGGAATCACTATTCCTAATTGTCTAAGAAAGTGCCAAATTGATTTCCAGAGTAGTTGTAAAAGTTTGCATTCCCACCAGCAATGGAAGAGGGTTCCCCTTTCTCCACAACCTCTCCAGCATGTGTTCTCATGTGAGTTTTTGATCTTAGCCATTCTGATGGGTGTAAGGTGAAATCTCAGGGTTGTTTTGATGTGCATCTCCCTGATGGCTAAAGACATTGAACATTTCTTTAAGTGTTTTTCTGCCATTCTACAATCCTCTACAGAGAATTCTCTGTTTACCTCCGTATCCCATTTTTAATTGGATTGCTTGATTTGTTGATTTTCAACTTCTTGAGTTCTTTATATATACTGGATATTAGCCCACTGTCAGATGTAGGGCTGGTGAATATCCTTTCCCAGTCTATATGCTGTCATCTTGTCTTGATGACAGTGTCTTTTGCTTTCCAGAAGCTTTTCAGTTTCATGAGATCCCATTTATTGATTGTTAATCTTAGAGCCTGTGCTGTTGGTGTTCTGTTCAGGAAGTAGTCTCCTATGCCGATGAGTTCTAGGGTCTTCCCCACTTTTTCTTCTAACTGATTTAGTGTGTCTGGTTTTATGTTGAGGTCTTTGATCCACTTGGACTTTACTTTTGTGCAGGGTGATAAATATGGATCTATTTTCATTTTTCTGCATGTAGACATCCAGTTGGACCATCACCATTTATTGAAGATGTTGTCTTTTTACCATTGAATAGTTTTGGCTTCTTTGTCAAAAATCAAGTATCCATAGGTGTGTGGGTTTATTTCTGGGTCTTTCATTTGGTTCCATTGATCCACTATTCTGTTTCTATGCCAATACCATGCGGTTTTTACTACTATTGCTCTGTAGTACAGCTTGAGATCAAGGATGGAGATACCTCCAGATGATCTGTTGTTGTACAGGATCATTTTGGAGATTCTGGGATTTTTTGTTTCTCCATATGAAGTTGAGAATTTTCCTTTCAAGGTCTGCAAAGAATTGTGTTGGTATTTTGATGGGAATTGCATTGAATCTGTAGATTGCTTTTGGCAGAATGGAACACGGGAAATCGTCCCATCTTCTGATATCTTCTTCAATTTCTTTCTTAAAAGATTTGAAGTTTTTCTCAAACATGTCTTTCACTTGTTTGGTTAGAGTCAACCCAAGGTTCTTTATATTATTAGTGGCTATTGCGAAGGGTGTTATTTCCCTAATTTCTTTCTTGGCCATTTTGTCTTTGGTGTACAGGAGGGCTTCTGATTTTTTTTTTGAGTTGATTTTGGAGCCACTTTTGCTTTTGGATGCAGCAGAATGTTGGATCCGCTTTCTGCAACCATTCTGTTAGTCCGTGTCTTTTTATTGGAGAGCTGAGTCCATTGATGTTGATACATAGTAGTGACCAATGACTACTTATTTTCCTTTTATTGTGGAGTTGGTGGTCTTACTATGATTCATTGCTTTTTTTTTCTTTTAATTTTTGTTGGGGAGTTATCTGTATCCTATATTTTCTTTGGTGAAGTTGTTTTCATTGGATTGGTGTTTTCCTTCTAGTGTCTTCTGTAGGGCTGGGTTGCTGTGTAGATATTGTTTAAATTTAGTTTTGTCATGGAGTATTTTGTTTTCTCCATCTATGTTGATTGAAAGCTTTGCTGGGTATAGTAATCTGTGTTCACATCTGTGTTCCCTTAAAGACTGCATGACCTCTGCCCAGGCCCTTCTGGCTTTCAGTTTCTGATGAGAAGTATGGTATGATTCTGATTGGTCTACCTTTGTGTGTTACTTGACCCTTTTCCCTTGCTGCCTTTAGTAATTTTTCTTTGTTTTGTAGGTTAGTGTTTTGGTTATGATGTGACAAGAGGTATTTCTTTTCTGGTCTAGTCTATTTGGTGTTCTGTAGGCTTCTTGTATGTTTATGGACACCTCTTTCTTTAAGTTGGGAGAATTTTCTTCTATGATTTTCTTAAAAATATTTTCCGGTTTTTGGAGCCTGGAGTCTTCTTTTTCATCTATTCCTATTATTCTTAGGTTTTGTCTTTTCATGGTGTCCTTGATTTCTTGGGTATTTTGTGTTTAGGACTTTCCCGATTTTACTCTTTCTTTGAGTGAGGAATCAATTTCAGGAAGTGTATCTTCAGCTCCTGAGATTCTCTCTTCCATCTCTTGTATTCTATTGGTGATGCTTACCTTTGTGGTTCCTGATCTTTTCTCTAAGTTCTCCAGTTCTAGGGTTTTCTCTCTTTGTGTTTTCTTTATGGATTCTAATTCTGTTTTCATGCTTTGCACCATTTCCTTCATCTGATTGAATGTGACTTCTATTTTTTGTGGTTTATTTCCTCTCTATATGTCTTTAATTGTTCCTCTATGTGGGCAATTATGTTCTTCTGTGTTTCTTTGAGAGCTCTATTCATTTCCTCTTTTGTCCCTGTAATAACTGCATAAGTATAGCTTTAAAGTCATTTTCCTGTGTTTCTGCTGAATTAAAATATCCATTGATTTTGTGGGTTGCTGGCAGGGCTGTGGTGTCCTGATTTTTGTTGGGTGAGTTCTTATGTCGACCTTTGGCCATTTGCTTATATGTAATCTTCACTGTTTATTCCTTGAGTCTGAACTTCAGATTGGAACTGTCAATCTCTGGTGTCTGGAGTATTCTTCAGAGAGATCAGGGAGGTCCAGTGGTTTGAGAGTGTGTATTGTTGCTTCAGTTGTACCTGAGGGAGGAAAAGCCGATGGTGAAGAATCATTATTGCAGGGGAGTAAGCGTGTGTGTGTGTGTGTGTGTGTGTGCATGTGCGCATGCATATGAGCACGTGCACACATCCGGAAGTGTGTCTTGAAGGGGAGTACTAGAGAGTGTAGGTGCTTGGGATATAGGGGTTGGGAGCAAGTGCAGGAGGGGATGTAGAAGCTAGCGCTGTTAACAAGTGCAGATTGTGGGCACAAAGCACCTGCATGGGTTTTCTGAATACCCAGTGGTCTACAGTCTGTGGCTGGCTCTGCAGGCTGGACTCTGAGGTCTGAAGACACATACTCTGTTGTAGGCTCTGTGTGCCCAGCCCTGTGTTCTGTGCTAGAAGCTGTGAGCACAGCAGGCTGGGCTCTGCTCTGAGTTGGGAAGCACTATGTGCTTCCTCTGCGGCCTCCCCCTCAGGCAAGGCTGGAGATCAGAGGTCCTGGGGAAAATGCCGGGGGTTTGAGTGTTCTCAGTCTCAAATCTCAAGAAGGGAGATCTGTGCTTGGAGCAGGCAGCACTCTGCTCCTTGCAAGATGCTATGTGCACTTCAGGCTGCCTCCTCTGCTTCAACTGCGGGTTGTGGTACCTCTGCTGCTGCCTCCCTGCTGGCTGTGGTATCTCCACCACTTCCTCCCCTGCAGACTTGGCTACCTCTGATGCTGATTCCTCCTGTTATGGGGAAGTGCCCCGGAATTGATGTCCACAGTTGACCTGTGTCCTATTGGACTCAGATCAGGGTTTGTCCCCCTTCTCCCTGGACTCTTCATACTGTTGTTTTGGGTTCCACAGCCCCTGGACTCATCAATTCAGAGTTTAAGCTCCTCTGAATGAGGTGTGTGCTGGTCGCCGCCATCTTGGATTCCTCCTGTTTGTGCTTTCTTTATTGTTTCCATTTCCATCTTTAGTTCTTGTACCATTTTATTGATTTCCTTCGCCCTACTGTTTGTGTTTTCATGTATTTCTTTGAGTGACTTATTCAGTTTCTCTTTACAGGCCTCTCTAAAGGCCTCAATCTGTTTGACTGTATCTTCCTGTATTTCTTTATGGATTTTATCCATTGTCTTCATTATCATCTTCATCTTCATAAGGATAGATTTAAGATCATTTTCTTATGTTTCAGTTGTATTAGTGTGTCCCGGGCTGGTTGTCTTGGGAAAACTGGCTTCTGGAGATGTCATATTGCTTTGACTTTTGTTTATTGTTTTTTTATGTTGGCCTTTAGCCATATGGTTGTCTTTGGTGTTGGCTGGTAGCTTCTGGTGCTTACTGGAGTTCTGAGGGGAGAGGGTGCAGGAAGAGGCCTAGGCAGGAAGTTGGATGTTCCCAAGGGAGCTTTCCTCAGATTGGTGGGTACAGTCTCTAACTGGTGGGTGATTCTCAGGGGATTGCCAGTGGCCCTTCTCAGATGTATGACCCAGTTATTCCAGTTACCTGTGGAGTAACTGGACTCCTCAGGAGCTCAGGATCTCCCCTCTCGCCAGCAGAAGTACTAGAGACAGCTGCCCCACCACTGGCTTTCTTGCTCTGAGGTTAATAAGCAGCAGCTGCCCTGACACTGTACTTACTGTGTGGAGACAAGTTGGAGAACCAGCAAGCCCAGAGGGTCTTCCTAGGGAGATAGGTTGAGTTTTGGAGTGGTATCTGTGGCTGTTCCCTTAGCTTCCAGGTATCAAGAGGCCCTGGGGGTAGAGCTTTGTGCCCTGGTATTCACTGGCTAGTTGAGAGAAGTGCACAGGTATGTGGCTAGACACTGGAGACCACATGTAGGCAGGAACCTGGAAACTTTTTGGAGGATTAGCTGGGTGTCCTGAGGTCGGCCATGCTTATTTCCCTCATTGTGGGGTCTCCTTTCTGCTGGAATACCCAGACACTGGTGATTTGGGACCCACAATTTGGTCTGGGGCAGTGGGAACAGCATGCAGGCATGTGGCTAGACTCTGGAGACCACCAAGTGGTGGGAACCCAGAAATTTTTCCAGGATTAGCTGGGTTACCTGAGGTCAGACCCACTTGTTTCCCTCACAGTGGGGTCACCTCTCACCTGGGAAACACAAATGCTGCTGTTTAGAGGCCCACAATAAGTCTGTTGGTCACTGTGCAGTCTCTGCTGTTCTGTTGATTGACACAGTGTATGACTGGCCTGTATATTTTCTAACATTATGCTTCCTTCAGAGACCTCTTTTGAAAACATCTAAAAATAACTGAAGCATATTTTTGAAAGATATTTTTTTAAGAGAGAAGAGAGATGTAACCTGAAGTTCATTTTATTTACTCCATGCTAGCCTCAACCCTGTAGTAAATTTACAGTTTTAGCCTCCTCAGTAGTGTTAGTTTTGCAGATGAGAATTTGAGGTGGGCATGTAATCCCAGCACTTGAGAGGCTGAGGCAAGAGATTGTGAGTTCAAGTTCAACTACACAAAAGATCCTACAGAATGGAAATAGAGAAAGATGGAGGGAAAGGAAAGAGATCTGTTTTAAATAAGTATATTTAAATAAATATGTTAATTTTAATTAGCATAATACACTAAATTTAAAACTAAAGTTCAAGCAAATTACTTTCGTTTCAAAGTCATAATCCTATCTCAACTCCTGATAGACAACTAAGGGTTACATCTATAATTGATATTTTGGGGGCAGTCACTTGGTTTAGCATGACCAACCATTTGAAAGGAGGTTTCTTGTGCTGGGGTTTTTGTTAGTCTATAGTTCTTGTGGAAAGCATTGTCAGCCCAAGTATCTTCACTCCCTTTAAGATAGAGAAGACAGAGAGCGATAAAGAGATAGATATAAAGAGATATATGATTATATAGATGATAGATAAACAGATAGGTAAACAAATTATTGATAGATAGATGATACATAGAACAGATAAATTAATAGATGCTAGATAGGTAGATAGTAGATGCTAGATAGGTAGATAGATATTAGATAGATGATAGATAAATAAATACTTATATAACACATAAATAGATGCATAAATAGATGCTAGATAGGCAGATACATAGATGATTGATGGGTAGGTGATAAATACATATATTGATAAATACATAGATATTTATAGATAATAGATTAGATAGATGGATGGATGGATAGATATATACATACACATACATGCAAAGATAGATGTCACTTTGAGGCTGCCTCTCCTCCTCAGGATAGCCAGACTCATTGGTACACCACGCTGGACTGGAGGGAGGGTGGGTGCAAGCAGGGCCTTGGTGAACAGTGAATACCCTGCCATAGAACACACACACACACAAGAACAGCTTTGGAGAACTGGTTCAGTTTATTGGGGAGGAAAGGGGGTCTTTATGTCCCGGGGAGATGGGCAGGGTCTCTGGGGCAAGGTTTGTGTGGCCATGTGTCATTGTCCAGAACAAGGATATTGAAAGATACTTCATCTGCATACTCAGGGACTAGAGGGTCTGAGAGGAAAAGCCTTATAAGATCAAACCCTTATAAGGAGTGAGGCCTGATAACTGTCAGGGAAGTAATTTTTCCCCTGGGTTGATGATGGGGCAGCTGACTTCCTGGTGCCCGGTTGGGAGAGCAGAGGGAGCTGACACCTGCCACTTCATGAGCTATTCAGGGTTGAAACTCTCTTCACCTCTTCCCCCATTAATCCATTACAGTCCTGAAGATAGATAGATGAGAGATAGATGAAGACTAGGTACATAGATAAATGATACAGATAGGTATATAGATATATGTAAAATAAAATAATATGATTCCTTGAAGATTTATCAAATAATCTTGGTGTTACTTTCACTAGTCCCTCCTTCTTGAGAATTGATTTCTCTCTCTCTCCTTCCCAGTTGAAGCCCCCTCCAAGTGAATGCAAAGATCAACAGATCACAGGGAGCACAGATCCAGTAGATGCATCTACATCAAAGCTTCTGCACCAGGAACATTGAGGAGGAAGTAAAAAGATAGGAAGAGAGAATACCAGGACATCTTCTGTAGAACAGTCTCTCTTAGAAATCTCTGCATGAACAAGACCAGAACAATTGCAGTACCAGTACACATGTTGACCGAAAAAGAGGTAATTTTTATGGGGTTTCACCCCTAGACAAAGAACTACAGCAACTAGTGACTGCTTGGAGGAGAATTACCCTCTTCCAGGGATGCACCCTTTCCCTTATTGGATGTCCAATGCAGAGTGGTCAGCCTTGAAATCATTTATATGGAAACAACAAAAAGGGACTCAGAAGATTGCATTTGCATATATTTGTGATACACATAAATACATAAGTATATGTATGTAAAAATAATAATCAAAGAAAAAAAGGCTATCAATTTGACAGTGGGTGAGTTCATAGGATGGGTTCAAGGGAAGGTAGCTGGAAGGGATTGAGGGTGGGAAGGGAGAGGAAAGTAATGTAATTCTATTTAAAAATTTTAACGTGTTTTTGATATGTTATGTGTATATATATATTCACTTTACATCCTGGTTGTAGCCCTATTTCTCCTCACCTCCCAGTCCACTCCCATCCCCCATAGCCCTTTCCTATTCCTCAGAAAAGGAGACCCCTCTTCTTCATCCACTCCAGCTCTTCAAGTTGCATCACTTACTAGAGGACCCACATGAAGCCTGAGCTGCCCATCAGCCACATCTTTGTAAGGGGCCTAGGAGCAGTCCATGCATGGTCCTTTGTTGCTGCTTCAGGCTCAGAAAGCCCCCTCTGGGCCTTGGTTAGCTGGCATTGATGGTCTTCTTGTGCAGTTCCTGTCATCTCCAGATCATTTTCCCTTTCCTCCCACTTTTCCACAAGACTCCCTTCCCATTGCCCAGTGTTTGGCTATGAGTTATCAGCATCTGTTTTGAAGGACTGCTGGGGTGAAACTCTCAGAGGACAACTCTGCTAGGCTCCTGACTGCAAGCTTAGAAGAATACCTTTAATGGTGTCAGGGGTTGGCTGTCTCTCATGGGGTGGGTCTTTGGTTGAGCCAGGCATTGGTTGGACATTCCTTCAATCTCTACTATCTTTATCCCTGCCCATCTTGTAGTCAGGGTAAATTTTGAGTTGATGTTTTTGTGGGTGGGTTGATGTTAAAAATTTTTTAATTAAAAAAATAAATAGAAAACATATTCAGTTAAACTTGGAAATACAGAGTGAAAAAAGATGACTAATTATAGAAGAACACATTAATGGTAAATTCAGTTAGGATAACATTCATATAATGAGTTATAGGAAGGAAGAACAGTGAAGGTAGAGAGAAACTACCAAACAAATAATTGACTCCCAAGATAACTGACTAAAGGACTAAAGGCTCTTGTCACCAAGTCTGATCATCCATGTCCCATTCCTAGCTACCACATGTGGAAAAAGAAAACCAACTCATTCAAGTTGTCATCTGACTTCCACACAAGTACCCTGGCATACACACACCCATACATATGAACATACATACAGAGAACAAATGAGTAAAATGTAATTTTACAGGTTTTTAAAGTGATTTCTAATGCCATCACATTGGAAAAGGGCAAAACCTCCATAATAGAAGAACCCAAGTTCCACACAAATGAAAAAAGAATGGCCCATAAAACAATCTCTTAGAACTCCAGGAGACTGAGAATAAAGAGGGTCTGAAATGTTCACAGAAGACAAGAAAGAGAACCAAGAATAAAAACTAGTCAAGGAGCTGGACGGTAATGGTGCACAACTTTAATCTCAGCACTTGGGAGACAGATGTGGATGAACCTTTTTGAGTTGAAGGTCAGCCTGGTTTACAGGAATTCCAGGACAGTCAGGGCTACACAGAGAAACACTGTCTCAAAAAGCCAAAAAGAAAAAAAAAAAAAACTAAGTCAAGGATTCTTGTTTTTGTCAGGTGTAACCAAGACTGAATGACAAGGGAACCTTCACCTTCATAGGAGGAAGTCACCTGGTGTCTTACCTAGTGATAAATCCAATGTGGAAGAGAAAAAAAGACTTATCAGATATACAAAAAATTCAGTGAATTGACTCACTTTCATTTCGTTCTGAAAATAAAATTTTTGATGATATACTACCCTTTAATGAGGTAGATATACAAACTTAAAAGGACACAATAGGACTAATATATGTGTGTGTGTGTGTGTATTTATATACTTACAGAGACTGTGACTGTATGTACAAATTCAACATGCACAAATTCAAACAAGACAAAATCCCATCAAGAGAGGAAATAGACACAAAGTCCCATCCCTAACCAAAAAGCTACTTGAAAATGATAACTGCTGGGAAAAGGAAAATTAATTTTCTCCAATGGAATGTTACTGGGTACATCAAGCACACTCCAGAGCAAGCCCCGTGCTCAGAAGTAGTTGGCTAACACAAAAATGGACTGTGATTTTTGTGCACTTCTTTTTTTCTGTTTGCTTGGTTGGTTGGTTTGGTTTGATAATCTTTGTCTTACTGGGTTTTATTTGGTTGATTTTGGGTTTGTCTGTTTTTTTAAAAACATGGAGCAGGGTGAGTAGGAAAGCGAAGTAGATCACGGAGGATTTTAGAAAGAAGAAAGAATGTAAACAAAATATATTGTATTAAAAAAACTTAATTAAAAAAGAAAAATTCAACCAGGCTAGGAAGTCACTGAAAAGAAATACCAGTAAAGATGGACTATCAACTTCAGCAACAGTTAGGACATTACAGAGTCTTAATAAATTATATAACTCAAGACCTGGAAGGGATTTGTACTGTTACAAAGGTGTGTTCTTCTATTACAAATTTATTAATCAAGAAGTTCTCCAAAAACATAAGATATAAATGTGTGTGTGCCCATGTTCCTGTGTGGGTCTCTCTATGTCTAACTGTATACCTGAATGAGTTTTAGAGTTTTAGGGCCCTGTTAAGTTGTAGAAGCTTACAAATTTGAATCTGCATTTTTGCCAAGTGTGACCCAGAGCATCCTGGCTACAAGAATAGCTGGGTTCTACTTTCAGTTGTTGAGAGGGCAAAAAGATCTCTGTTCAAGGCTGTGAAGTGCTACAAACCTCACGTTTCTCTAACATCATTGTAATAATTCATTCTGAAAGTCACCATGCTTACTCTGGCATACATAGATGAACACACCATGCTTACTCTGGCATACATAGATGAACACACCATGCTTACTCTGACATACATAGGTGAACACACTGAGGGGTAGCCATGTACCTTTAAGAAGCTTGCAATCATTTGGGTTATGGCTTCCCACAAAGAGGTAAGCAGTCAATGTTTTGCAAGTAAAGCAGGAAATATGTTGAAAGTCATAACCACAGCAAAATTACCATCAGGCTAAGAGATGTCCCCTAAATATGGGGAAAGCACTCACCAACAACGATCAAATCTCGCTGCCTGTGCACATTGGCCAAAATGTAACAATCAACCTGTGGGTCATGACCGCCCCCCCCCAGGGGTTGCCTATCAGATATTTACAATTACAATCTATTTGTAAGTGTAGCAAAATTACACTTATGAAGTAGCAGCAAAATAATATTGTGGTTGGGGTCACCACAACATGAGGAACTGTATTATTAAACGGTCATGGGATTAGGAAGATTTGAGAAACACTAATAATCCAAAATGAAGTTCTATGTGTAGCAACTTATTAACAGAAAAAGACAAAGGAACCCCACACCTCAGCTCTACAAAAGCGAGATGCACTGTGGTAAGGTGGTATAATAAATGGCAGCTCGTTGTCTAAAGTGCAGGATGGACACTTGAAGATAAGAGGTGAAAAACTAAGAAGTGCCCATAAGCTGTTAGTGGGTTCAAGGGCTTACTGTGTGGGGGAGGAGCCTCCAAGCCACATCAGACACATTATAAAGAAGATTTCGTGCTGCAGACTCAGCAGCACCCATTCTCAAAGCCTCCTGAAAACAAGCCTCAGAGGCAGCACTGGTGTGGAAAGTCTGGGGACTCAGCACATCTATCCACAACCCAAACTACTGTCGTACTTGAGCCCAAAATAAAACCAAAGAAGATGTGAAGTCCAGGCATTCATCTGGGAAGAACTAGTTTATGTCAGAAAGACTTATTTAAAAGTCAAGGGCACAGAGTAAAAACTTAAACTTCAAGACCTCTACACATATAAAGTGGAATGTACATACATGTACACACATACACTCTTACCTAAATTTTTTTTAAGCTCAGTATCCAGAGCTTGAAATCAGACCTTAAAATTTCTATTCATGCTGTTGTCTATTATGGTCCGCTGCCTTTCAGGGATGGGTATTTCATTTGGTTAATCAAATGCAGTTGGAAGCATATCAAGAACACTTTCCAGAATGTCACCTTTAAGAGATGCTTCTTTGTCCATTCCTTGCACTACTCCTCTGGGTGAGTATGCATGTGCTGGAAGGGTCACTTCCTGGGGTTTTGTAACCATCAGACCATTTGAGCCACTTAAGCAATCAAGTATGAGTCACAAATGGGATAGATGTGACAGTCAGCCCCAGAGTCTAGCCTAGAAACGCCTGTTTTAAAACAGAAGCTGTGGGTTCTGGGAAGATTGTCTCAGGTTTCAGAATGACTAGAAAGCCCCCTCATCTGCCTCCTCCCAGCTAAGCATCATCAAATACTCAGAAACCTTACTAGAATGTCATGCATATGTGCAGGAAAATGAGATGTGGGAGGACCCAGTAGTGAGCTGCTCAGCAATCCCTCCGCTAGCCCTATACTTTCAGGAACCCTGTATGGGTTCACACATTCTATCTGCAATAATTAGGTTCAATGGGCTGATAGTATAGCTCAGTTGGTAGAGTGTTTGCTTGACAGGTGCAAAGTCTTGGATTTGATCCCCAGCACCAAAGAAACTGAGCATAGTGGTAAGAGCCTGTACTCTCAGCACTCAGGAGGCAGAGGCAAGAGGACCAGAGGTTCACTGTCATCCTTGACTATATAAAGAGTTTGAGACAATCCTTGGATACATGAGATCCTGACTCAAAAAAAAAAAAAAAAAAACGAAAAACAAAAAACAGGCTGCTAAAAACATAAAATTCTAATAACAGTTGTAAGTAATAGTAACCTAATGCTTCTCAAGAAATCACATATGCATGAAATACCTGAGGAACTTGTTAAAATTAGTACTCTGATTCTAAAGGTCTATGTTGATGTTGAGATTTGGAATCTCTAACAAGCTCACACAAATGCCTATGTTGCTGGTTCTCAGAACCACTTTGTGAGAAGGCTCAATCATGATACATGTTGATTCCTTACTTAGGTGTAAGAAACATAAAGTCTGACCCTCCTGGAAGCATGAAGATCAATAATAGTAACAACGAAGATGGTGATTCTGACTTTTGCTTCCCCATCTTTATCCTGTGACTTCCATACTTAAGATCATCTTATGAACCAAGACGGCTCCTGGAAAGCCAGACCATCCATGCTCCAACAACAAGAGGCAATGAGAGAGGGGAAAGTAATATTCTACAAACCATAGCAGCTCCTTCAAAGCTTGTTTTTTTTTATGGTTTTATATCTCCTATTCATCATTTGACCACTAGGAAAGCTGGGAGAGAGTAATAAAGGTTAGGTTTTCTCTGGAACCACTATGCCCAGTTTTAGAGCTGTAAGTCAGAAGGTCAACTCTTTCTCCCTATCCTGCTGCTTCAGGATTGTGCCATCTGCCAGAGAGAGTGTGGCTTTGGCAGCTTTTCTCCAACTGTTAAATCTGGGCTCCACTGTCATCACCTATATCTCCCATGAGCTATTGGAGTCATAATGAAAGTAGGTGAAAAACTGCTGAAAATGAACCAAGCAGAGGCTTGGCCTCTTCTGTTAGAAGCAGAGAAACTAGAAGACCTTGGATCTTGCTTTGAAAACTAGCTTCAGTCTTGCTTCTAAGATTTGAGACCTATCTTGTGCTTCAAAGGGTAAGCCTTTTCCCCTAGGCCTGGGGCTTCTTCTTCTGGTGACTAGAAGGGAATCATCCTCTGCAATATTCCAGCTAAGCTGCCTGTTCCTCTTCCCCACCTCTTGATAATGCCTGTGCTTTGCTCCAGTTAAAATCTGTAGCTTCTTTTCTTCATGCATCCCTGGCTCCCTTCTATTTTCAAGAGAACCTCAGGGGTGCTGAAATGTCAACTAAGTCTGACCCTGTAGCAAATCTTGGGTATTTTTTATATCAAGATAAACAGTTGAACACATTAAGTTAACTAGAGTCCCTCACCAGGGAATATGGCAAGAAGTGACAGGGAAACATTTACTTGTCAAGAATAGTATAAAAAAAAAAGAGGCAGATTGTGAACCCACAATGAATTAGATTAATAGCACAAACTTTTTTTTTCCACTTGAGGCAGCATCTTGTTATAAGCCCAGTACTCACCTCCTTGAGTACTATACAGGCATGGGCCTCCATACTCAATTCCTTCTGTGGCTTTCCAAGCTCCGGAAATGATCAGAAAATATCACAGCTGTTCATTTCTATTCATATCATGAAATGATGTGTGGCACCCCACAACGTGTGTGATTGGTCCATGCAAGGTCCATTTTGGTGCCTGCTGTGCTTTTTATTTGTTTTTGACTGAGAGTTCCCTTCCAGCAGTCCTAACCTAGAAAAGAAGTGTCATCCTGCTTTCTGTACAAAGGTGACATTGATCAAGCCAGTGTGAGCTTCAACCCAAAGGAACTCAGCCATATTTCCAATTGAGGCTGCTGGCTTAAAGGCAATAATGGTTTCCTGGATGTCATAATGATTCAACTATCATGATCAAACACCTTAGAGCATGACTAAAGCAAATATGCTCACTTTTTCCCCAGGTAAAATCTAAGCTAGAATGACAGCTCCATTCTTCAAGTGTCAAAAGCCCAGTTTCTATCCATCTTGTTGCTCTGACAATTGTAGTGCTGTCCTCATCTACACTGTCAGAAATGTCTCAGCATATCAACAATGCAGCAAGTAGGAAAGATTGTGTGGACATGATACTCCCCTCTAAAGGCATCACCTGGAAGTTGCATGGATATTTGTCATTCAAACTCCATTGACCAATACAAGTATAAGAGGGAAGTGTTAATCCTATTCTAGAAAGCTTGTGACTACCTCAAAATCAGAGCTTTGTTATGCTGAGAGGGAGAAAGTGACAGAGAACAGTTCTAGTTTCTGCTGGAGAAATTAGACTTTGGTCTTCTTGAAGAAGACAGAGGCATGTCATACATAAACTACTACAGTTGTAGGTTTATGAGGGGAGAGACCATGAACAGGCCCCAACATCCTGTGAGACCAAACATCACTCAACCCTTCTCCTACCAGTGGGCACCCTGACAGAAAACCTCTGCCCCCAGTCTTAGAGGGTGCAATACCTAGAAGTTTCTATTGCATCTGCAAAATTCAGTCCTACATTTGCAATGTTGTCTTCTATAGATAGGGAAAATGAATCTTAACTGTTTCATCACCTATCTTCAGGACTTTGGCCTTAATCCATTAAAAAAGGAAAACTACATAAGAATCTGTTGCTGTTGGCTCTTGCTCAATAGGATAGAAACAAACCATCAGTGAGAGATGCTATCTAGTTTCCTCTGTGTGGAGGGTGCAAATATAGATCATGAGGGTCCTCTAAGACCACAAGCTCAGGATGTGTGGGCCATAATAATACAACAATAGAAGAGCCATGGGGCCATGGTTTTTCATTGTGTATGTCATCACCAGTTACACAGCCTCACTATGTTAGAAGACTGTTGAAGTTCACACAAACTCAGATTGCTGGGGGAAAAAAATCCTCCCGGGGGACAAAAATGGTTTCTGAAGGATATGGGTAACATGATTCCTTAGCCAGCAATAGTTAGTTGTTCAAATAAGGGACACTTTTTAAAAATTTTTTTATTAATTATAGTTTATTTACTTTGTATCCCAACTGTAGCCCCCTCCATTATCCCCTCCCAATCTCACCCTCACTTCCTCATCTCCTCCCATGACCCTCTCCAAGTCCACTGATAGGGGAGGTCCTTCTCCCCTTCCATCTGACCCTAGCTTATCAGGTCTCATCAGGACTAGCTGCATTGTCTTCCTCTGCAGCCTCATAATGCTGCTACCCCCAGGGGGAGGTGATCAAAGAACCAGCCTCTGAGTTCATGTCAGAGACGGTCTCTATTCCCATTACTAGGGAACCCACTTGGAGACTGAGCTGCCATGGGCTACATCTGTGCAAGGGTTCTAGGTTATCTCCATGTATGATCCTTGGTTGGAGTATCAGTCTCAGAAACAACCTCTCTGCCCAGAATTTTTGGTTCTGCTGCTCTCCTTGTAGAGCGCCTATCCCCTCCAAGTCTTTCTATCTCCCCCTTCTTTCATAAGATTCCCTGCACTCTGCCCAAAGTTTGGCTGTGAGTCTCAGCATCTGCTTTGATACTCTGCTGGGTAGAGTCTTTCAGAGGACATCTGTGGTAGGTTCCTGTCCTGTTCCCTGTTTTCTCCCTCTTTCGATGTCTGTCCTGTTTGCCTTTCTGAATGAGGATTGAACATCTTACCTAGGGTCCTCCTTGCTTAGCTTCTTTAGGTGTACAGATTTTAGTATGTTTATCCTATATTATAAGTCTAATATCCACTTATAAATGAGTATATACCATGTGTGTCTTTCTGCTTCTGGGATACCTCACTCAGGATGATCTTTTCTAGTTCCCACCATTTGCCTGCAAATTTCGTGATTTTCTTGTTTTTAATTGCTGAGTAGTGTTCCATTGTGTAAATGCACCATGATTTCTGTATCCATTACTCAGTTGAGGGACATCTGGGTTGTTTCCAGATTCTGGGTATTACAAATAAATCTGCTATGAACATGGTTGAGCAAATGTCCTTGTATACTTGGCCATCTTTTGGATATATGCCTAGGAGTGGTATAGCTGGATCTTGAAGTAGCACTATTCCTAATTTTCTGAGAAAGCACCAAATTGATTTCCAAAATGGTTGTAAAAGTTTACATTCCCACCAGCATTGGAGGACTGATCCCCTTTCTCCACAACCTCTCCAGTAGGTGTTGTTACTTGAATTTTTTATCTTAGCCATTCTGATGGGTGTAAGGTGGAAATCTCAGGGTAATTTTGACTTGCACTTCCCTGATGACTAAGGACATTGAACATTTCTTTAAGTGTTTCTCTGAAATTCAATATGACTTTATTAAGAATCCTTTGTTAGAAGAAGTGAGGAAGAGCCTAGAACTCATTGGCACAGGAAACATCTTTCTGAACAGACCACCAACACCACAGGCTCTAAGATCAAAATTAATAAATGGGACCTCATAAAACTGAAAAGCTTCTGTAAAGCAAAGGACACTGACATTAGAACAAAACGACAGTTATACAGACTGGGAAAAGATCTTCCCCAACCTTATATTTGACAGAGGGCTAATATCCAGAATATAAAAAGAAGTCAAGAAGTTAAAAAGCAACAAATCAAGTAATCCAATTTAAAAAACAGGGTATTGAGGTAAACAGAGAATTCTCAATAGAGGAATATTGAATGACAGTGGGACACTTTATTAAATGGAAATCTAAAATCACAGACCTTATCAGATTCACAATGTGCATGAGCCAATACTGGACAAGCTCGGAGTTGTAGACACTTTGCTAACATTAAGAGTGGGCATCTTCCAGGCCAGAAGTAGATTGTACCAAAACACTAATGGCCCTAGATGGCCCTTATGTCAAGATTAAATATGTCTGGCAACATCAGAAGGGCAGAGGCTACGGTGGGGATTACTATGGTCCTTGACAATAAGTAACAACAGAATAGGGTGTTAGCAACGAGTGAATATTCAGCCTGTAAAACAACTACTGATAGTAAACAAACTCATCAGAAACTCAACTCAAATTAAGGGGGGAAATAAAGGGGGGAATCTGTGGATAACAAAATGAAACAACACAAAATCAAGAGATGCAGCAAGAATTGAAGACAATTCAAATATTTGAGATTCAAATTTTATATATTTAGAGATTCAAATATCTTCAAGACTTTCTCTCTGTGTACCTACATCTTTATCAGCTCAGGAGCATATACCAAAGTGCCACAGACTTGGTGATATCCACAAAAACATTAATTTTCCCATAGCTGCAAGGCTGGGAAAGTGAGATCGCATGTTTGGTTCTTAGTAAGAGTCCTCTTCCCACGTTGCAGATTGGTGCAGATTTATGCCTGCTTGCTCATAAATGTTCTGTGGGGGAAATTCAGTCTGAATTTGCTGTTTTGGTGGCTAGAGTGAAGCCACTAGCAAAAGCTGGCCTGCCCTTCTTAGTAGCTGCTAGTATTAACTGAAAAGGCCTCACAATGACCAATGTACCTGAACAGTACAAGGAAGCCTTGAAAGCCTATAGTACCAACAGTTTTTATTAAAAGGTCCTGTCAGCTGCTGTAACTCAGTGCCCCAGTCACTGAGATAGTGTGTGAGGCAAAAATGGTTTAAAGTTCAAGGAAGAGCCCATTTTTCCAGAGTACTGGGAATCATCAGCTTTACAAGAGGGACAGAAAGAAAATCCAGGAGGAAAGACAAGGGTTGAGGAACATAGATCTGGAAGAGAAGATACAGGGGCCTTCCAAGGACATGAGCCTCCACTTTGGGATAGAGTCTCATAAGCCAGAAAAATGACATTCACTGAAGTGACAAAAAGGAGGCTACAGAAACAGGAAGCCAGCCAAGCCTGACGGGAAGCCAGCCAAGCTTGACAGCCTTCCAACTGTCCTAGCAGCACACAGAATCAACATGAGGAAATTCTGGGAGTTCAGAACTTGGGATGTCTGGCCTTAATCAAAACCATTGAGCTATCACTGTGCTCTTGTAATGATCAGTATTTCAAGCCTATGGCAAAAATGTCTTTGCAGTTGTTCACATGAGAATTTGTTTAAAGAAGAAAAGTTCTTAGGAAATCCATTCTCTGAATGGTATTCCCAGACTGGGCTTTGGGCTGCTCTCAGATTTTCTGCAGAAAAAAAGGAACATTTTTTTTCACCACAAAGAAGGAAGGGACAATTGGTGTTACTGGTTAAAGACTACAGGAGATCCTGTTTCAGTCAGGAATGTCTCAAGGAGTTTCTGGGACTCATGTATATGAGAATTGTTTTCCCTGAGTCACCTTACTGAAATCTTTAGAAAACTCATACTGTTCACTTACGTGTGCTCATTTCCTGCTACCATGGTACTGGAACTGACCTGAACCACACTGGGATATATAAAGTTGCAATTCCTTTCAGAAAATATGAGCAAGTAGTTAAAGAAGTTGAAATTCACCTGCCACCCTGTAGCTGTACTCTAGGTTACCCCAAAAGCAAGTTCAGAATAATTCTGCCCCAAATACAGATAGCTGTTAACAAATAGGCAATGCCTTAAAGCATAAGGAGATTATTTGTGTAGGGAGAACTCAAAGACACCAAGAAAAGATGTGAACATATGTTGATGGTAACTGACATAACTGATTTAAACATATTTATTCCTATACTATTGGTATTTCAATCAGATACTTATAGAAAATGGGATCTATTCTTTTTGCTTTTAAATTCCCCATGTAATCTACTCATCCAAAGTAGCAGAAAAATAGGATCGAATCTGATCCCTGAGTGCATACCAAAAAGACTGAGGAGCATAGAGATGGCTTTTTGTTCAGTGAAATTGTATAAGCATTACAAATGTGTGTACATTTTGTGTCTCCTAAACCAAACATTTCCATCCCAGGTGTATAAGGTTTTTACCAGGAAGCTCCACACTAAGATGCCTTCAAGGAGTAACAGCAGTAATTGTGAGTGAGGCAAGGTTCAGGCATCCAGCTGCAGGCACCAGGAAGATACTGATCTAGTATATAGGACCAGGTGTCTGGAAACTTCATAGTACAATAACAGGCCAAAACCAGGTGACCAGGCACTGGGATCTACCCAGCCATGGATGAAAAATGAAATAATTCAACAAGGGGGCTCCTAGGAAAGCAGACAATCTCTCAAATCCAGGAAGATGGGCAGCAGGGGAGAAAACATCTGAGACATAGCCCATGGTGGGGTTGCAACAACTGAGGTGACACGTTGAAAGAGATTAGGACTCCAGCCATGAGTAACCACAGAGAACGATATAAATAAAAGGAGCAGGTTCTGAGGAGACTCGGCCACTCTCACAATAGAGAGGCTGAGAGGAAATTTCAGGTGTCAGAAATCAGACTCAAGTTAGGGATAGGGATACATGTATAATATCTGAAGGTTAAGCTCAAAATTTAAAGGTTAAGCCCCTCTAAATGTTCCTTCTTAAAGTCAGAACTCATCCCAGAAGTAGGAGTATTTCCATCAGCATTTTCAGGAAACTAATTTCAAGTGACTTGAACAGTAAAGGAATTACTGAGTCACAAAATGGGAACTCTGCAGAACAGGCCGTGGCTAGCTTCATCCAGTTGCACCAACTCTGCTTTTCAGTGACTGCTTTGACTCTGCTTCTCAGGACAGCTGAGGAAGTCATCTGCAGGCTGAAAGCAAATGACATTCACTGTGCTGACCTTGGATGTGGATATACCTGCACATTAGGGTCACGAGTATAGGTAAGCCACATGAATATATGAACAAGGTGATTTTTTTTCAAAAAAAATTTATTGGTATATATTCATTATAAATAGCAAGTCATGCATATTGATTATATTCACCTCCACACCCTTTGCTTTCTACCCTCTTCCTCAGGTTTCCTCAGTTCTCCAGGCATGCTTCTAACTTCATGACAGAGTACAAGAATGAGAGAAAACATGACATTTGTCTTTCCAAGTCTGACTTATTTCACTTAGTTTGATGATCTGTCCAGTTGCATCCATCTTCCTTCAAATGACATAATTTCATCCATCTTTATGACCATTGTGTATGTATTCTACTTTACCTATGTAATTGTTGACAGATAATTAGACTGTTCCCATAACTCGTTATTGTAACTAGCACTGCAATAAACATGGATGTGCACATTTTCTGTGCCATGTTTACTTAGAATCTTTTGAAAATATTACCAGAAATGAAATAGCTGGGTCATATGGTAGTTCTGTTTTTCACTTTCAGCTTTCTAAGAGACTTCCATGCTGGTTTTTGTAGTGTCTAGACTAATTTACATTCCCACTAACAGAGCAAAAGGGTTCCCCTTTCCCCACATTCTCACTAGCATCTGTTGTCTTCTCCTCCTTCTTCTTTTTCTTCTTTCTCTCCTCTTCTGTTTACTTTTTAAAAACTTTTTAATGATTCTTTGTGAATTTCACATCATACCCCCAATCCCACTCATCTCCCTATCCCTTCATATCCTCCCTCTGCCCTGCAACCCCCCAAAAAGAAAATAAATCTCATCATGGAAGCTGTAGCATGTCACAGTGTATCAAACTTTTGTCCACACATCTTTACTTGCAAATGTCCATTGCAATGAATCATTGGTCTGGTTTGAGGCCTCTGGCTTCTGCTGTACTATCAATCCTGGATCCTCACCAAAACTCCCTCTCAAATGTTCTCTTTTTGTCCTGTGTCATGGAGGTCCTGCAGTTTTAGATTTGTATAAGTGGTCCCTTCATGCTTTCCAGAAGTTCATAGATGGGGTAGATGTTTGGGGTGGGCCAACTCAAAGCCCTGGATCTGGGCCTGGGTGGTAGCTGAGTTGGTCTCCCACACCAGCTCCACCAGGATGAACTTACCAACTCAGCCCTGGTTAGACCACCCAGTATCAAAGCTGGCAAGGAGTAGGGGCAACTCTCTTGCTGTCATGGTCCCAGGACTAGCTCTTCTGCCTGCCGCAGATGGCAAAGAATGAGGAGTGGGGTACATCTCTCCTGTACCAAGCCACCTCATGGCAGAAATGGTGGGGCCAGTTCTACACTCATGCCCTTGGGCCAGCTCATCCAAACTCCCACAACCAGGGCCAATTCTACTGTGCTAGGCATGCATGGCCTACTCTCCTGAGTAGGGGAGGCGGAGCCATCTCTGCATGGATCTTGGGCATAGACACTGTCTGCAACAGTTTTCTTAATGATAGCTCAGACCAGGGAGGCCCACATGGCCTTTGGTAGTAATGTGAGCCATGGAAATGAACACAGATTCCTGCTACTGCTGGCCACGGACCTGGACATAGACCTCAGCAGAAGCATATGCTAGGACTTCACCACGGTCTCAGGTATCAGGGCAGGCTACTAATAGCAGGCTATTCCTCTTCACCCTCACTTCTCTAGTTCTGCCTCCCTCCATAGTGTTCAAACTTTTCCACTTCTCTTTCTCTTCCATCTCTCTACCACATACTTGCATATTGTAGTAGTTTCCACTGCAAGCAGGGTATACAGTGGGTGGGCCTCTGGGTCATCTGTTGTTTTCTTAATGGTAACATTCTCACAAAAGGTATATAAGAACTCCCTTTTCTACACATCTTCATTAGCATCTAATGTTATTTGTTTTCTTAATAATAGTCATTTTGACAATGGTGAGATGAATTTGAATTTGAATCTCCTTGATAGCATGGAAGTATGCTAATCTGGACAGCCAACACATTCTGGCTGACAGATAATGAAGCCTCAGTTGACATCCTAGAGTAACTAACCATGAGAGAAATCCCACAGATGGATGAACTTGGCAGAAACACACTTCTGCACGGAGATTGAAACAAGAAAATAACAACTTCAGAGCCAACCTGAGTTACATGACAAGTTTCATGTCAGTCTAGGCTACATAATGAGACCTTTGCTAGAAAGAAAGGGACAGGGAGAAAAGAAAGGGGGATGAAAGCAGAAGGACAAAAAGCAGGGGAAAATCCACAGGGAGCAACCTAGCTGAGCTTTCCTGAATAGGAATTCAGGAAAGTCATAAAACCATGAGCTATTATATCTGCCTATGAAATGGAGTGATTTATTTCACAGCTGGGATGATCAATACATTATTGTAGAAGAGTGTGGAAAATTAACTAGAAAGACTTAAACTCAACTTTAAGACATATTCTAGCCTGGTATACATAGTAAGCTCCAGGACATCCAGGGCTACAAAAAAGAAACCTGCCTTTAAAAACAGAAGTATTTTATCATTGCAAAAACATCAAAAATACCTCAACTTCATTTGTGTGACCATTTTAAGGAATCAATGAAGATATTGGGAAATTACATATTATCTTGCAAAGTCTTAATAATGGAAATATAGCTGTTGGCATTCATAAAGAGCACACAGTCCCTTCTGAGTCTCAGAGCTAGGGGCTAACATAAGCCAACATCCACTTGGGTCAGACCTTCACCTAAGATGCCTAAAAATTAGAGAAAATACTAATGAATTATCAAAATTAGCCTTTTGGTGACTACTCAAATGTGATGGGAAGTTTTCCTAAATCATCTTAGTTCCTTCCATGTTGTTTTCACACAAAAGTAGCAAAGAGATTTAGACATTCCTGAGCTTTGAAACTTCTTAGTTTTCTCTCTCTGAGCCCTCTGTGGCACTTCCTCGGATATCTCGGGGCCCAGCTCCAGCAGACTCCTTAGCAGGTGTGCTTAGCAATTGTGCCCTCTGCTCATTGGTTTTCTTGGCTGTGGCTTTAAGGTTTGAAAATGAAATGTCCTCCACAGACACCGCAAAATCTTAGGTGTCAAGGTGACATGCATTTGAGAAATAATTGGATCTTTCAGATTCTGGCCTAATCAAGGACTCAGCCCTTGGTAGATTCATAATATGATAGCATTATCAGGAGGCAGCCAAAATAGGAAGTGGCACCCAAATAGAGGAAGCGGGTCATTTAGGGTGTGCCCTTGAAGGATGTATCTTTCCCCTTCCCCTTTGCGACCTTCCTGTCTCTTTCTTTGACTTTTGGCCACTGTGGGGTGAACAGTCTGCCACATACTCCTGCCACCATGGCATTCCACCTCACTGAAGGCCTAGAAACATTAAGGCAAAGGGTCAGGGACTATAGAACTATGAGCCAAAATAAATGTTCTCATTAATTTGTTCCTCTTAGATATCTGTCACAGTAAAAAAAAAAAAAAAAAATGAGTCTAAATGCAGAGCATGTATACAAAGCCTCACAATGCGGCTGTTGATGTAAGTCAGTTGGTAGAGTATTTGTTTATTCCCAATAAGGCTCAGAGTCCCATCAAAACACTGCATAAACAAAGCATAATATTAGACACCTATAATTCCAGCACTCAGACAGAAGCAGCAGAAGAATCAGGCGTTCAAGATCATCCTTGCCAAAGTAGGAAGTTTCAAGTCAGCTTATGATACCCTGTTTCAAAACAAACAAATAAAAAGCACTGAAATGAAATGGGCAGAACTAATATTACTCTACTGTGTTAGGAACCTTCATGATGACCCATGTTAGACTATACTTCCTGGTAGTCATTTCCTTGAATTGGGCTGACCTTTGTAACAAAGAGAGTACAGAAAGAATAGTTTTCCATCTGGCTGTCTTACTTTGCCGATGCTTCCGGCCATGTCACAGGACTCTGAAGCAGTAGCTGGGGAGACTCATGAGATAAGGAACTGAAGTCTCTGCTAACAGCCAGAGGAATGAACACCTGTAAGCAATCAAGTTTCACCTCCAGCCAAATCTTCTAATGATGGAATAGACATTTTCCCCTCATCCAACAAAGACTGTAGCAAAACTACCCCACTAAGATGTCTCAAATTCCCAACTCACAAAAACAATAAATACTTCTTGTTTAAGTCCTGGTGTCTTATGGTAATTTTTACAATCTATATGTAATATGCTCATACAAATGAAAAAGTGAGCTCAAAGAAACACAGCAACCAATGCTGCCCAATAGAGTGCCCTCATCCTGTGACCTCAAAACACATCAGATATCGCAACATCCTGTTCAACAGCCCTCCAACTGACTACAAAAATAAGGTTAGAGGTACACTGAAGTCATTTACAAGCAAGGTGAGCCACTAGCTCAGCTCCCCACCTGGTGACACAAGGTAATACAAGGTGACTCAGATTCTTTTCTCCCCTTACTTGGAGCCTCCACCTGCAAAGCTCTTCTCACCTAAACAGACTAACTGACTGATGCAACTATGCCTCCGGACCTCCACTAGCGCCACATATGAAACAGCCCTTGACTCTCATGGCTATAGCTCTGCCAGCTGTGTCCAAAAAGGGCTATGGTACAGGGCTTTCACCTAGGATCATTGCCTACAACTCTGGCCTTGTTTCCCAGCTCCCCAAATTTTTATTCATAGGTCACGTTTGAGAAGTTGCTAGGGTAACTTTTGATATCCACATGAGTCACTCACTCATCATGGGAACCACAATAACCCCTGCGCAGGGAAGGCTATGGACTACCTGAGCTGTCACGAGGGAGCAGAACGCAATGGTTACTGAGTAATCCAGCAGCCAAGTCCTGATGGTTCTGTCTGAAACCTGTTCATCCTTGAACACATTCCGTTGGCCCCTAGGCACAGCTGAATTGAGCAAGTCAAAGAAAAAGGTTCTGAGGAGCCCACTGCCAGTCCTCAAGAGACACCTGAGATGGCGAGTAGAGTAGTATCAGCTTAGCTTTTTATGTGGAACTCAAGGACTCCAGCACAGAAGAGAAAGAAATAACAGTCAAGGTCTAGGATACCTGTGGAGCTCTCATGGGATAAGTAGAATTGTGTTACTTGCTAGTCTCTGTCCTGGTCTCCTCAACCTGTTCCTTTCAAACTGATTTTTTTGGATCCTTGATGCTCTTTGGAGTTACTTTGAGGTTTGACAGTAGGAAGAACCATTGTCTGATAGAAATATAAAATTGGTCACATGTGTACTTTTAAATCTTTTTATGCCACACTACTGTTAAAAATCTAAAATGGATAAAGGATGTAATTCAGTGGTAGAGTATTTGTCTAGTATGTTCAAGGCCCTAGTTTCAATCTCGGAGAGACAGGGGGAGGAGGAGTGGAAGGAGGAAAGAAATTAATTTAATAATATATTTAACATACCTAAAATATTTTAACATGTAATTGGTTTGTTACATGTACTAATAAGATACTTTGAATTTTTTATTGTACTGTCTTCAAAACCCTGTATGCCACTTGTACTAAAACACATTGTAGTTAAGATCTGCGTACTAAATACACAGCACCTTCACTGAGAGCTATGTACTTGATCTGTGAAAAGGAGAAATTGTCCCTTAAAAAGAGACAGTCTCCCCCCTAGTGGGAAAAACAGAAAGTACATGAAGAACCAAAGGATTCCAGAGAGCAAAATGCTGGAAGGCAGAGAAGCATACCAAGCCTGTTTAAGCAGCTGAGTCTACTGAGTTAAGAGAAAGAGTGTAGCAACAGAAGACTGAGAGTCACTTGATCTTCCCATACTCCGTGTAACATTTGTAACACTAATTTCTCTACAAATATTCTTGGATGGTAAACTAAAGCACAATAGAAGCTCTGCTCTATACCCATGCTTGTTATAGCCCAGGGCATAAAATGAAAGTAGAAAACCAAGCATAATAGGACCACATCAGAGGCCAAAGAAGGAGATTCATCATGAGTCCAAGGCCAGATTGGGCTATGAAATAAATTTAAATCCAATCTGGGCTATACAGACACCATCATCAAAAAGATGATAATCACTTAATTCCCTAAAGCAGAGGCTGTAGAGCTCACTAGCTAGTCTTAGTCCAAGCTCAACCATTCATTCTATGTTAAGCTGGTACAGTTTGAACATCTATTAAATGTGCATGCCAAACAGTACTTCCCACCCCTCTAGGTGCCTGCTGCTTTTCCAACAGAGATCTGGAGTCTATTTCACTTTCCTTGAATACAGGATGGCCTTGGCATTTATCTTGATCTACACAATGCAATGAAGTGATCCTATTTTACCCCAGAATGAGCCTGGGCCTCTACAGTATCGTGTTGAAAGGAAGCTAAGCAGGGCGATTGGAACCATATGGAGAAAATGGGGCCCAATGAGAAGCCCAGGACACCACGCTTGGCTGAATCCTTCCTGAATCTCACATGTGAAGCCTGCCACCAAATGGATAGAGCCAAGGGAAGGGGAAAAGAACAGCCTGGCCAAGCTTTGCTGGACTCCACCCATGAGAACATGAGAACAAATGATCAGTTGTTTTTAGTCATTGAGCTTCTTAGACAGTAACAGAAAATCAAACAATATGTGATGTTGACAGTATTTATCCCACAGCTATATAAAAAAAGAAAGGTGTGTGAATCACAATGCCTACAATAAATACTCAGTATTAAATATTATTGTAATTGTGTTGATGAGTACAGAACTTGGTATTTATTGTCTTCTCCTGATAATAGAACATGCTTAAGTCATAAGCCAGCCTCACTTACAAGTCCATCAAAAATTAAAACCTGCTTCTTTGAGAGGTCATTTCATTCTAAGAGCATCATAATCAGAACTGTGCAAATTGAAAGCAGATGGCGACTGGCCATCTGGAACTATGAGCATGCTCTTAAGATACTTCATTTTTAGAATTTCAAGATTCTCATAGAGAATTGAAGGGCTATAGACATATGATCAGAATTGAGAAATACTACTGGGTATGACAGGGAGCCAACTGGGCAAAAGAATGACATGAAACAGCATTCCTCAGAACAAGGTATATGCAAGATGGGAGGCAGAGCACAGTGAGGTCAACAGAGTATCCCAGTGATATGGCTGGAATAAATGAGACCTAAAATCTAGAGTTTAGGGCCAATGCCAGTCATTTCCAGTCATTTCAAGATTGGAAAAGGTGTAAATGGGTAAACAAGAAAGACAAGGTGAGCAGGTAAGACTGTGAAGTTCATGTTGGTATGAATAAAGCCTGGGTAAAGCTATCCTGTGTCCTGTGCAAGGTTCTCAAGAAGCAGGGTCTATAAAAGTTTTGATATGCCAAGCAAGGTTCTGAGAATGTCTCAGAAAGCTTTGGGGAGTGAGGGAAGCAGGGTGCAGAGGAGTTGAGGTCAAGGATAAGTCTGGCATCAGCAGGATCCCCCTTCTCAGCCAAGGAGCAAGAGGAGTCTACAACAGAGGAACCCACACTGGGAAAGGTGGCTGAGCTGCTGTACAGGTTATAAGTCACAGCAGCTCGATGCAAGGAAGAGTGGTATGAACTTTCCAGGTATGCTCACTACATACTTCTCAGCATGGCAGTGCCTGACAGCTTCAGAGTAAGTCCAAACATGTCTACCATGTAAGTGAATCTCTCCCTTCTCCCTCCCTCAGAGAGCAAATTCACTTGGTCTGGGGTGTGATATGGTTTTAGAATTTCTAAGATTCCCAGATGACTGAAGTAAAAAGACAGGCTTGGAATCAGGGCTGTCCTCAAAGAAGGGTGCCGGTGTGACCAGCTAGCAGCTGCCATTCCAATGCCTGCTATGCCATACCCCATTAGAACTGCCAGTCTCTTTAGAACATTAAGACTCCACTGTGATTGTGGACATTTGTTAAAATGCAGAATCTGAAGGCTGGAGAGATGACTCTGTTATTAAGAGTACTTCTCCTGCATTGGACCCAAGTTCAGATCCCAATACCCACATTTCAGGAGCTCGTATGTAATTCTAGCTCCAGGTGATCCATTGCCTTCTTCTGAGTCAGTAGACAAAAACACACATGTGCATACACACAGACACACAAACATAAACATAAATAAAATAAATCTATATGAAACTAAAATTTAATGTACAGTTTGATTCATAGGACCTAAGACTACATTCCTAATGTGCTTTGGTGGTCATAAGGCTGATGCTGATGAATGAGAAAGCTAACCACTGTAGGTCTGTAGCACAAGACAAGAGTGTGTACTAAACGTATGGGCTGAGTGTGCTGGCTCACGTGTAGAGAGAAGGTGGTCACAAATAAAAAAGCAAAGTTCCTCCTCCAATAGTCAGAACACTAATGCTTGCAGCCTAAACCATTGACTTGTGATGCACTATATAAACAATCAGCACCTTTGCTAAAGAGTTAGCTCATCACTTAGGAGCAACCACTTGTTGCTCTTGCAAAGGGTCCAGGTTCAATTCCCAGCACCCACATAGCAGCTCACAACCATCTGTGACTCCAGTTCCAGGGGATTTGATGCCCTTTTCTGACTGCCATGAGCACTAGGCTCTAAAATGGTGCCCATATGTACATGCAGGCAAAACATTCATATTCATAAAATAATAAAGTAAATCTAAAAGACATTTAAAAACAGAACATAATTTTGTATAAGCCTATACAAAATACTTTGATTATATTCATTTCCATTCTACCCTCCAACTTCTCCTGGACCTTGTCATATACCCCTTACAACATCATATTATCTTCTGTTTTATTTTTAATAATCTACTGAGCCCAGTTAGTGATGTCTGTACGAACATGTATATGATCATCCACTATAGAACAGACAATGAACCAGGGGTCCCACAAAAGAGATGGCAGTCATCAAGTCCTCAACTTGGAGTGGGGCCTCATACATCCCTCCCTAATTTCCAGCCAGAAAGCTGGCTGGTTTGGTCTTATGCAAGTAACTTGTGCTGTTAGTTCATGAGTGCAATGATCCTGTCATCTCCAGAAGATACTATTTTGAAGTAATCTTCCACAAACTCTTACTTTTACAGTCTTTCCATCCTCCACCTCTTCCACAATGTTCCCTGAGCTGGTGAAAGGTGTGTGTGTGTGTGTGTGTGTGTGTGTGTGTGTGTGTGTGTGTGTGTGTATGTGTGTGATGGGTATCTCACTTAGGGCTGAGTACTCCACAATCACTTACTTTCTCCACTTTGACCCATTGTGAGTCTCTATTAACTGCTGTCCACTGCAAAATGACTTTTCTCTGATGAAGGCAAGCGCTATACTAATCTGTGGGTATAAAGGTAAGTATTTATAAGGCATTTTGATACATTTGTCCATTTAGGAAACTAATAGTAGTAGATTTTCACCAACGGCCTATAATCTTCCTAGTCATGGGTACCAAATAGCCCAACTTTTAATGACTGCCAGTGCCTCACCCCAAATGACCAGTCCCAGGAAGAGAAAATGATGCTATGCACTTTACTACCTAACAAGGTAGTGAACTGCCCACCTCCTATGTATTCAAATACAATTGCATACAAAGAGCCTGGGTAACTGACCTTAACTTTCTTTATGGAGTATACAAGAACCCCATTTCCCCCTGGTGATAGAATTCTATCTGAGGATTCACCTACAGGGTTTCCTTCCACACTATTTATACTTTATCAAAACTTCTATGTCGACTTATGACAGGGAAACGATCCAAGATGGCAGCCCGGGAGGACAGTGTCAGCACAGCGACCAGGAGACTGAACTCTGGGACCTAAAACACCAGTGTTTGTGATTGCCAAGTGAAAGGAAATCCTACGGTGAGGAAATCAAGTGGGAAGGTCCTCAGGACACCCAGTCAAGTCCAGGTGACCAGTGGGAGCACGCCTGCCAGCCTTGATCTGAGTACACAGCTTCCCGTGGCACCCCCAGCCACCATCCCAGACCGGGAACACACAGTCTCCGGTCCAGACTGAGGCAGCCCCAGATACCATCCCAGACTGGGGTGCACAGCCTCTGGCTCAGAAGGAGGCGCCAAGTCTCCGGACCAGAGCAGAGCCCTTAGGTGCCAGCCCAGACCAGAACCCAGAGCCTCCAAACCAGAGAGGAGACCTTAGCTGCCGGCCCTGATCGAAGCGTGGCCCTGAACAAAGCATGGAGCCTTCGGACCAGATTGGCACCCCCAGCTGCCATCTTAAACCAGGACACTCAGGCTCTGGCCCAGAATGAGATGCCAAGCCTCCAGACTAGAGTGGCGACCAGCCTGAGGTACTCAAAGCTTCTAGTACAGAACCCAGGGCAGGGCACACAGAGCCAACAACAGAGTACGTGTCCTGCCCACAGCATCACCCACAGACCTCAGAGTCCAGCCTGCTGAGCCCACCACATATTGAAGACCACTGGGTATTCAGGAAACCTGTGCGGGCACTTGGCGCCCAAAATCTATGCTTGCTAAATGCACCAGCACCCTCATGTCCTCCTGCACTTGCTCCCAAACCCATGGACCAAGCATCTACACTCTCTAGCACTCCCCTTCAAGACACACACACACACACACACACACACACACGCTTACTCCCCCTCCCCCCCCCCCGCCTGCCCTCTCCCGCAACGATTCTTTGCCAGTGGCTTTTCCTCCCACAGGTACAACTGAAGCAAAAAACACACACTCTCAAACCACTGGACCTCCCTGATCTTCCTGAAGAATACTCCAGACACCAGAGATTGACAGTTCCAATCTGAAGTTCAGACTCAAGGAATAAACAGTGAAGATTACATATAAGCAAATGGCCAAAAGTCAACCTAAGAAGGCACCCAACAAAAATCAGGACACCATGGTCCCACCAGCAACACCCAAAATCAATGTATATTTTAATTCAGCAGAAACACAGGAAAATGACTTTAAAGCTATGCTTATGCAGTTATTAGAGGAACAAAAGAGGAAATGAATAGAGCTCTCAAAGAAATACAGAAAAATATAACTGCCCATGTAGAGGAACAATTAAAGAGATATAGAGAGGAAACAAACAAAAAAAATAGGAGCCACATTCAATCAGATGAAGGAAATAGTGCAAAGCATGAAAACAGAATTGGAATCTATAAAGAAAACACAGAGAAAAACCTGGAACTGGAGAACTGAGAGAAAACATCAGGAACCACAAAGGTAAGCATCACCAATAGAGTACAAGAGATGGAAGAGAAAATCTCAGGAGCTGAAGATACAGTTCCTGAAATTGATTCCCCACTCACAGAAAAAGTACAATCGGAAAAGTCCCAAACACAAAACATCCAAGAAATCAAGGACACCATGAAAAGACAAAACCTAAGAATAATAGGAATAGATGAAAAAGAAAGACTCCAGGCTCCAAAAACCAGAAAATATTTTTAAGAAAATCATAGAAGAAAATTTTCCAAACGTAAATATAAAAGAAATGTCCATAAACATACAAGAAGCCTACAGAACATCAAATAGACTAGACCAGAAAAGAAATACCTCTCATCACAACATAGTCAAAACACTAACCTACAAAACAAAGAAAAAATACTAAAGGCAGCAAGGGAAAAGGGTCAAGTAACATACAAAGGTAGACCAATCAGAATCACACCAGACTTCTCATCAGAAACTATGAAAGCCAGAAGGGCCTGGGCAGAAGTCATGCAGTCTTTAAGGGAACACAGATGTGAACACAGATTACTATACCCAGCAAAGCTTTCAATCAACATAGATGGAGAAAACAAAATATTCCATGACAAAACTAAATTCAAGTAATATCTACACAGCAACCCAGCCCTACAGAAGATACTAGAAGGAGAACTCCAATCGAACAAAAACAACTACACCAAAGAAAATATAGGATACAGATAACTCCCCAACAAAAATTAAAAGAAAAAAAAGCAATGAATCATAGTAAGACCACCAACTCCACAATAAAAGGAAAATAAGTAGTCATTGGTCACTACTATGTATCAACATCAATAGACTCAACTCTCCAATAAAAAGACACGGACTAACCGAATGATTGCAGAAACAGGATCCAACATTCTGCTGCATCCAAAAGCACACGTAGCAGAAAAGATAAACACTACCGCAGAGTAAAGGGCTGTAAAAATGTTTTTCAAGCAAATGGACCCAGAAAACAAGATGGGCTAGTGATCCTAGTATCAAATAAAATAGACTTTCAAGCAAAAATTAATCAAAAAGGATGAGGAGGAGCACTTGCTTCTCATCAAAGGAAAATTCCAATAGGAGGACATCACAATTTTGAACATCTATGTCCCAAATACAAGACCACCTACATTAGTAAATTAAACATTATTAAAGCTGAAATCACACATTGATTCTAATACCCTAATAGTGGGAGACTTCAACACTCCACTCTTACCAAAGGACAGGTCATCTGGTCAGAAGCAAAACAGGGAAAGAAGGGCATTAACATAGGCCCTAAATCAAATGGACCTAATAGATGTTTACAGAACTTTTCACCCTAGATCAAAAGAGTATACCTTCTTTTCAGCACCTCATGAAACCTTCTCCAAAATAGACCATATAGTTGGTCACAAAGCAAGCCTCAGCAGACACAAGAAGATTGAAATAAACCCTTGTACCATATCTGACCATCATGATCTAAAGCTGGACCTCAACAACAACAGAAACAGCAAAAATCCTGCACATACATGGAAACTGAACAACTTGCTACTCAATGACAGCTGGGTTAGGGAAGAAATAAAGAAAGAAATTAAACACTTCCTGGAATTCAATGAAAATGAAAGCACAACATACCCAAACTTATAGGACACAATGAAGGCAGTGCTAAGAGGAAAGTTCATAGCACTAAGTACCTTCAAGAAAAAATTTGAAACATCTCATACAAGCAACTGAAAGCTCTAGGAAAAAAAAGAAGCAGATACATGCAAGAGTCGCAGATGGCTGGAAATAATCAAACTCAGGGCTGAAATCAATCAATTAGAAACAAATAAAACTATTCAAAGAATCAATGAAACCAAGAACTGGTTCTTTCAGAAAATCAACAAGATAGACAAGCCCCTAGCCAAACTAACAAA